>JAMWYP010000208.1:1199351-1486647 GCA_025563575.1 Acacia pycnantha
GGTCTAAACTAATTTAAAATGATAACGAATGATAATTGCTGCAATTCTTGTATTATTGTTGATGCTTGATTTTATTAATACATTTGTGTTAGGTAAATTGTATTTATTAGGATTACAGGCGTTTCTTGACTTTTGTGTGTTATGAGTGCGACGATCCTTCGGGGAGCAGATTTTGATGAAGCGGGTGCTCGAGGTTGGGGCTAGTTGTGAGAAGTGAGGAAGCACCTTCAGTTTATTTTATTTTATTTTACTTTAATTGTTATGAATAAAGCACATTTTTATTTCAGTTGGATTTATGTTAATAAGTAGCCTTGCACTTGTCCCGGTACAAGTGCGGCAGTAACACTTCCCAATGATATTTACTTTGGAATTCAGTGTTTATATATAAAAACCATTGCATTTTTACGTTATCATAATTGCCAGAAATTGGGGTGTTACACTACTATTTAATTCTTGCAGTTGATAATCAATTGTAGCACAAAAGATATTTACCCTATAAAATTTTTCAGTAGAAAAATCACCTTGTTCATTTCGAGCATGACCTCTCCTTCCAATATATTTTGCACTCATATCTGGAATGTCAATGTCATGTTTTATGCAAAATTCTTGAACATGAACCAAGAAAGCATCCCAACCTGTCTCTCTTAATTTACGAAGTAATTCTTTTGTAGTTGAAACAAGATGTAAGGCATTTGAAATATCTTGAGACTCTCGTTGCAAAGCTTGACAAAGGACTTCAGTAATACCCATAATTTCTTTCATAAGGTGCAATATGATGACAAAATCAAAAGATTTCAATGATGAGTATGCATTATCTGCATCTCCACGATGTGATGCTGTCTTTCCTTCATTAGAAATATTGTCAAGAACTTCACATGTGGCTTGAAACATTTTAAACAAACTGCATATAGAATTGTAATGAGATCTCCAACGAGTAGCTCCAGCTCGATGCAAAGTACCAATCTGATTAAGACCAACTCCTGATTCGAGTTCATCAATAGCAATCATTCTTGCAATTTCATTGGTTTGGGCAACTCTTAACTCATCATTACGCTTACGAGAAGAAGTAGCAATATTAATTATAAAGTTCAATTTTTCAAAAAATTGATGAACATGTTTTACCTCATGAGATGCAGCAACCAAGGCAAGTTGAAGGCGATGAGCTAAGCAATGAACATAATAAGCATATGGGCACTCAGCACAAATTAAAGCCTGCAATCCATTCCATTCACCTCTCATATTGCTAGCTCCATCATAGCCTTGCCCTCGAATATTTTCAACATCAAGATTATGGTGACGAAGAGTGTTGAATATTCCTTGTTTCAAAGTCTTAGCACTTGTATCTTCCACATGTACAAGACCAAAAAACCTTTCTCATATAAAACCATCTTTATCAACATATCTCAAAACAATAGCCATATGCTCCTTTTTAGATACTTCACTGGCTTCATCAACAATAAGACAAAACTTGGCATCGGAAATTTCTTCCCGTATTGTGTTCTTTACCTTTTGAGAGAAAACATGAAGAATTTCCTTTTGAATTTGAGGGGAACTATATGATGCATTTTGAGGAGCTTTTTCTAGAACAACCGTTGCAACTTCTTGATTGTAGGAAGCTAAAAACTTTATCATCTCAAGAAAATTACCTCGATTAAGTGAATCTAAGTTTTCATCATGGCCTCTAAAAGCACATCCTTGAAGAGCAAGCCATCTTGTCACGTCCACAGAAACTTGTAGTCGCAAACGATTAGTTGCAATCTCCTGAGAAGTAAGTTTTTCAACAAATGTCTCAATATGTTGAGATTGATTCATAAGATCATTACATGAACTCATAGCATTTTTATGCATTGAGATAACATTTTTCCCAACATGGCGTAGAAAAGCACAATTTTCTCCATCATTAACTGCCACTTGGTTTACTAAATAAATAACAAGGCAAACAAAATGCAGCATCTTTACTTGGAGAATACTCTAACCAAGATGGATACAAATCAAACCAAGAAGAGCAAAAATGACGTCGATTCTTCTCGGCCCGAAAAAGGATAATTTTGAAGCTTGCCTTGAAATGGACCAAGTTTAACATAAGCACGACGAATTTCATCTTGTTGATTTATAGGATATTTCCATATTGGGGCGTAGTGCGGGATCTCTTTCCAATGAAGCAAGATTAACTTCTTTAACTACTTCTTTATTTTCAATTCTAGGAGACTTTGAAGGAGGAGTCTCAGTATTTGTCAATTCAACATTAGAAGTAGATGAGGGCAAAGACTCACTATTCTTTCTTTTAAAAAAAGTATCAATGGTAGCATTCTTGCCCATAATAATCACCTACAAAGAGTATGAAAATTCCATATCACACATTCCATCTCACAAATTCCATATCACAAACTCCATATCAAAAATTTTAAATCACAAATTTTCTAACTAAACCCTAACTTTGTTTTTCTCAACTCAACTATTCAAGTAAAAATATAAACCATATAACTTTTATTCAAACCTCATTAACTCCATTAAAATCAAAATGATCATCAAGAAGCCTCAAAATTTCAAAATCTAACAAATCCCTAAATTTTTCACAAAACAAATTTCATCCAACTAAAAGATAAAAGACTAGAAAAATAAATTATATCACTCACTTAAATCATAATCTTCTGTGCGCGTGGGAGTGGGAGGACTATTGAATATCTTCTTCGGATTTGCTGCTGCGTTGGCCGATTGGAGAATTCATTAAAAAGGGAAGGTTGAAAAGGGGGTTTTAATGTGTTGTGGCTCCGCTTGTGACTCTATAGCTTTTGAAACTGTGCAGTGTGAGGGTTTTGATTTTGAATTGATCATTGTGAATTTGTGATTTGTGGGCTGCATTATTGGCTTTCGGTGTCTCCAATTATGGAATAAAGTTGGGCCCATGCATATTACTTAGACTGTTGGCTTTCCATGCATATTCTTATCCAAAAAAAAAAAGTTCCATACATATATTCCCATACTCATTAATTTTTTTTTTTTTTGGGGGGGGGGGGCCCACCCTAGCCCCCCTGTATCCGCCCCTGGATACTTATGAACATTCTCAAATGGACATGTTTGTTAAGTGTAGCTAATTTCAGCTGTCTTTTTTAAAAATAAAATAAAATAAAAGGAAAAATGCATTAAATGAAATGCTTACAAATGTTTATACATCAAAGAGCCACACAAAAACGACAGGAATGTAAGATTCTAAAAATCCTATCATCCATATTAGATAGCACCCAAGTATGGGGGAAATGTAAAATCACATAACAAAGCAGAAATATCTTGATAGATGATGATATCAGAAGAGGCCAATTTTGATCCTTCTGTCCCTGATAGCATATCCAAGTCTTACCCAAAATTTTCCCTTGGTGCTTATATTTTTTGCAGAATGAGAGTCCACCCTGTTTAAAAGGTAAACATAGGATGTGAAGAAGTTGAAGGTGAAGATGAAGACATATTTGGGGATCTTGAATCCAAGTAGAAGGCTAACTCCGCAAAAGAGATGGCATTTTGGATTTCTTTTATAACCAAGGAGGTAGAGAAAGTGACCCCTTGATGTAGTGTCAAATTTATTTTCATCCAAATTATGGACATGAGCTTAATGATAGCAAGCAGAATCTGTATTTCTCCACCCTGGTACAACTTGAGCAAGGTTTGTTTCAGTCACAACTTGAAGTTCGAGAATGAAGAGTAGGAAAATTTAATAGATAAACACCAAAACTAAATTGCTCAGGTAAAGGTACATGTAACAAAAGGATGATATGAGGTCTCCAAATCTGAACAGCCAAAAAGACAACGACCGATGATGTTTCACAAGGATATCCAAAATGGAACGACATTATTGGTAGGGAAATAGGCCAGAGAAATCTTTAAAAAAACGAATCCCGGTGTGAAGAAATTGAAAATTGTCTACTTAGTCTGAAACCATCTTGGACAGTAACACAATATAAGCTCCAGAAGCATTCTTATTCCAAAAAACCTGTCAAGTAAATTGTGGAAAGAGATTGGGGTATTAAGAATAGAATTAGCAATGTTCCGATGATAAAGTGATCGGACGAGTTATATTCCATTTCATTGGACACTAGCTTGAAAGAAGATGCACTAATAGATCCGCAACTATTTGAAGGGAATCAACTGTTGGTGATCTGGATTGCATAAGCCACCATAGAAGGTGGTTTGAAAAAAATGGATACCTCAAAGCCTACTTTCTACTTCAAATGATTTATTAGTCTCATAAATTGAATGACACCTTTTCAAATCAAAGAGAAATTATAAGGTTTTCTTTCCAAGGATGCACCATTTAAATCAAAGCATTTCACCTTTAGGCTTTGTTTGGTTTGGGGGAGGGGAGAGAAAATGGAGGGAAAAGTTATTTGTGGTGGGGCCCACAAAAATTTTCCTCCCCTCCCCTACCCCCAAACCATGCATAGCCTTAAAGTCTATGAGAGCAAAGAACAAGGAGATTATAAGATTCGCCATATTTGCTTAGCCAAAAAAGCCCTTTTTTCACATAACTGGGAGAACATTGGCCAAGTCCTCCTTCAGAAATTGATTTAACCGTTTCTTTATTGACCAAAGGAATCATCTACTTATCCTGAATTGATCCCCAGAAAAAAATGATACATCTAGAATCTAGTATCAATACAATTGCAGATGTACTAAAGTAGGCATATCCATCCTGTTTTCTCTCATAATTCTCTGCGGCCGCACTCCACCATTCATTCAACTAGCGCAGGCACGCGTCACTCGAGCCTTCTGGTCATTATGTATGGCCAACAGGTCTATTTTATTCTATAATTTCAGTTTGATTTTCCTTTCTTCAGATTGAGATTTGGTTTATTTAAAAGAGAAAAATATCAGTCTATTTATAGTACTTCTATATTAGAAGTACAAACTAATTATTTGTATTATCAAAATTTGATGTGAATGGTTCAAAGGTATAATAAAAACACAATATGGTACATGTCGAATCCCTTTTGCGAGACTATGCAATGAAGCCATAATTTAATCCTCTTCACGTTGGTCGACTGCCAGATGTAGATGATGTCATACTGCACTTGAGTTTGAGGTAAGACTTGATAAAGGGTTCTAACTCACCGTCCATAACAGAAGAAATATCAGATGTTTCATATCCCGTCCTAACATCTTTTACAAGCTTGTATGGATGAAATACGTAGTTTCGTATTTGTTGTCCCCATTCAGCCTTCACTGCATCTCCCCGAATCTGCTTAATTTCCTTCGCTCGTTGCTCCTCAGCAATCACTAACAGCTTAGCTTTTAAACGGCTTAATGCCTTGATCTTGTTAGCTAGTTGGGATCTCTCTTCTGCACATGGGTCCAAACCAATTAGACTCGCAATTGAATAATTCATAAACAATGGAGAGTCATGCGACAACCAATTCATTAACAAACCAAGATCAAGTGACTTACAATGAGATCACATAAATAAAAAAAGGATGAAAACAGAACCTGTGCAGCGAACTGTAACACCAGTTGGGATGTGCGTAATCCGAACTGCAGTTTCAACTTTGTTTACATTCTGACCTCCTTTTCCACCCGCTCTTGAAAAACTGATTTCCAGGTCCTCCTCAGGAATCTCAATATCCAGAGATTCTTCTGGAAGAAGAGGCATGACTTCAACACCAGAAAAGCTTGTCTGCTTACATATTACATTAGGAGCTAAAGTGGAAATTTTCAATAAGACGCACTCATGGGCATTGAATACTCAGCAGTTAGCAGTAAGCAGTAAGCAGTAAGCAGTAAGCAGTAAGCAGTAAGCAGTAAGCAGTAAGCAGTAAGCAGTAAGCAGTAAGCAGTAAGCAGTAAGCAGTAAGCAGTAAGCAGTAAGCAGTAAGCAGTAAGCAGTAAGCAGTAAGCAGTAAGCAGTAAGAACTTGGAGACACCTATATATTCCGTCTAAAGTCCCAGATTACAATATGACTTGAGATATCAGAGTGGTTACTTGTTACCTGACGGTGGCCTTTAGCATTAAAAGGAGATTGTCGGACAATACGGTGCGTCCCTTTTTCCCCAGATATGTACCCATAAGCATAACGACCTTCAACTTCAATGGTCGCAGATTTAATCCCAGCTTCTTCTCCAGAGGATTTCTCAACCACTCTGGTCTTGTATCTCTGTTTATCTCCCCATCTCACATACATTCTAAGAAGCATGTCTGCCCAATCCTGCACTAGTCAATTTTGTACAAAAGCCGAATTGAACACTCAGTATAACCAGCATGTACTCATATTCCAAGCAATAAGTCAACGGAAAATGAAATATGAGAGACAATTAACTTCCCTTTTCTAGACCAGAGGACACAAACATCCACCATGGAGTTTGGAAAATCAAAGTCTACACATTAAGATTAGTAGGTAGTGTGGCAAAAATAGGGACTTATCTTTAGGCATTAAAGAAGTCACAAAGCATGACTATATGGATTGTTAACTCAGGAGCATTTGATCATATGACTAGTTATCATCAATTGTTTACTACTTACACCCCATGTGCTAGGAATGATAAAGTGAAAATTGTTCTTCACGTGCCTAGACTTGACTGTAGTCTGCTTTTAGTTATTCAATTGGACAAGTAGTCGAATTTCTTTACCAAGTATTTCCCATTTTATTAAGGATCTATCATCAGGAGGGACGGTAGGAAGTGCTAACGAGTACGAGAGGCACTACCTCTTTGATTATTCTTTATTAATTTTTTAAGGAAAATTAATAGGCAGGTCCTTACTTTTGTTCCATTTTGAATCAGGTCCTTAGAGTTATTTTCATTTTTATTGGATCCTTAATGTTTCAACCGTTACATCCATTGATCCTTCTGTTAAAAAAAAAAAAAAGTTAGATTGGGGTTAATGTCATTTTCTGATGGGGCCTTTGACGAGTGTGGAGAGGCATAAAGAGGAGGACTTCCGAGAATGAACTAATGCGAATGAGATGCTCATGTGCTGACTAGGCCACCCAAAAAGGCCTTGTTATTGACCAGATATAGATCCGCCCCATACAAATCTTCATATTTGGCTTCTAGTTGAAGTTAATGTTTTTTTTTTTTTTTAATATTTCTTTTGCTTTAATCCTTTTAGATTCCAATGCTTTCCATTACCAAGTACTCTTCTTTAGTAGTATATCATGATCACTTCCTCTCATTCTCAACAGTGCTTAACCCCAATCTTCAACGGTGCTAATGTTGTGAAGGTTGTAGAGAATTTGGGGGATTGGGAGAGAAACACATTCGAAGCAAGTGCTGTTGCACTGCTTATTCCATTCATACACAATATTGAACATACATCAGTGATTAAGCTAGGCTCTCCCCTTTATATACGCTAGCCTTAGACTCAATCATAGTAAGGCCCATAACAGCCCATAAGCCTATAACAAATACACATGAAAGCAATACAATCAGATCCTAATGTCCGGCCTTATAGGATTAGTAATTACGCCGCTATTACCCTTAACTACTTACTATTATCCCTAATTAGTCCTAAGGCCTCATAGGATTAATATTGTGCCCTAGTTCCTAATCCTAACCCTAACACATGATTTATGACTTATGTATCAATACCCCCTTAAGGTCCCTTGTCCTCAAGGGTCAGCGGTGGGAAAACTGGGAAACTGCCTTTGAAATTGATATAACAGCACCCAAGATGCTTCCTCCTCAGCTAGCTGATTCCATTTGACTAATATTTCACTGACAATTCTCCCTTTCCAGCTTCCCATCCTACGCTGCAAAATCCGATCAGGTTCTTTGCAATTTGGCAATTCTGCCCAATTTTTAGGTGGATGCCTAACCTTGACCGAGGGATCAGGACACAACTTCAGCAATGAAATGTGAAACGTGTCATGAATACGCGTCTCCACCGGCAAATCTAACTTGTAAGCAACTGCTCCAACATGTTGCTTAATCCGATAGGGTCCAAAAAACCTTGGAGCTAATTTCTGACTAGACTGAGAAGCTGCAGAAATCTGCCTATATGGCTGCAATTTCAGAAACATCCATTGACCCTCCTGAAACTCACGATCGGTCCGTGAGAATCAGCCTTCTGCTTCATCATGTTTATGGCACGTGATAGATGATGTTTAGCCACTAACAAGGCTTCTTCCCTAGCCACAAAAGATCTATCCACTGCTTCAACAATTGCAGATCAAGGAAGATAAGTAAGGCACATACATTGGCAGTTGCTGCCCATAGAGTAACTCATGTGGTGTGGTTCGTGTGGAAGAGTGGTAAGTGGTGTTATACCACCATTCAGCCATAGGTAACCACCATGACCATTCTTTGGGAAGCTCCCATGTCATACAACGCAAGTAAGTCTCCAAACAGCGATTTAGTACCTTCGTTTGCCCATCGGTTTGTGGATGATAGGAAGAAGACAGCTTTTGATCCACCTTAAGCACCTTAAGGAATTCTTGCTAAAAGTTGCTAACAAAAATAGGATCACGGTCTGATATAATTTCCATAGGAGCTCCATGCAACCCGCCATGAAGTGTTGTGCTAAGGTAGATGTTGAAAATGGGTGAGATAGGCTAATGAAATGCCCATACTTACTTAAACGATCAACAACCACCCAAATAGTGTCTTTGCCGTGAGACTTAGGAAGGCCCTCAATAAAGTCCATAGAGATGCTTTCCCAAACCTTGCTAGGAACCGGCAAAGGTTGTAAAAGAGCCGGATAGGCAACAGTCTCATATTTGCACCTAGCACAAACATCACAGTGCTTAATATAGTCCTTCACATCATCAAATAAGTGCCTCCACCAGAAAAGAGTCTTAACCCTTTGATATGTAGCATGTATTCCAGAATGTCCCCCTTGGGAAGAAGCATGAAGCCATTCTAGAATTTTGTGCTTCACTATGGGATCATTTCCCACTACCAACCGGCTGCCTCGCCTCAATAACTCCTCATGCCAAGAGAATTTTCCAGCAATGCCCTCATTAGCTTTAAGTGTATCAATCAATGTCATCAATTCTGAATCAGCTTGCCAACTGTTTTGAATTTCCAGCAACAAATTATCAGAACAAGTACTAGAGAGAGCATCAACCACGTTATTATTGATTCCCTTGTTGTACTGAATTTCATAATCGTATCCCATAAGCTTGGACACCCAATACATCTGAAATGCAGTCTTAAGCTTCTGATCCAGCAAGTATTTGAGGCTTTGCTGATCTGTTTTGATGATAAAGTGTCTACCTTCTAGGTATTGGTGCCAATGCTCAATAGCATGCACCACAACTAGAAGTTCTTTTTCATAGATAGACAAAGAATGATGTCTAGGAGCCAATCCTTTGCTGAAAAAGGCTAGAGTTTGACCATTTTGCATCAGTACAGCCCCTATACCAGTGCTGCAAGCATCCGTTTCAACCACAAACGGCTTGGAAAAATCTGGTAAAGCAAGAACAGGTGCTGTACTCAATGTTTCCTTCAATTTTTGGAAGGTTGAAGCCGCTTCCGGAGTCCATTTGAACTGATCTTTCCTTAGTAAATTGGTTAGCGGTTTTGCTAACACCCCATACCCTTGAATAAAGTGCCTATAGTATCCAGCCAGCCCTAGGAAAGAACGAAGTTGCTTAATTGTTGCTGGTTTAGGCCACTCTATCACTGATTTTATCTTCTGAGGATCAGTAGAGACCCCCCCCCCCCAATTCTGTATAATATGGCCCAAGTACTCCACCGTAGTGGCTGCAAATGTACACTTACTTTCTATTGAAGTTTAGAGGTATAAACACTCTCTATATTATCTTATTAGATGAAGAGAATTACAACCTATTTATAGGTGAAGCAAGGGAGAACAAAGAAGGTAAAGAAGGTAAATTAGGAAATACAATAAAGCCTAATAAAGACTCATAATTACTAATTAATGCCCTCTAATCAGATCCTCTAATCAGGGAACTAATCATGGGATCCTAATAAATGAGAGATATATTTCCTAATATTCTAACACTCCCCCTCAAGCTGGAGAGTATATGTCGATCAATCCCAACTTGCCACGAAATTCTTCAAACTTCGTTCGACCGAGTGGTTTAGTTAGGATATCTGCAATTTGGTCTATAGATCTTATGTGAGACAGTGTCATAATGCTGCTTCAATCTTTTCTTTAATGAAGTGTCTGTCTATCTCAACATGTTTGGTTCTATCATGATATATTGGGTTCTTGACCATTTCAATGCTGGCCTTGTTATCACACCAGAGTTGCATTGGTCCCTCATGTTGAATTCCCAACTCTGTCAGTAATCTGATAATCCAGATTCCTTCACATACTCCTTTGTTGACAGCTCTTAGTTACGCCCGGCCTTTGCTTGGTGACACCCACCATCATTTCTTGCTTCTCTAGGTAACTAGATTTCCCCACACGTATGTACAGTACCCCGAGATTGACCTCCTGGTCTCTCTATCTCTTGCATGATCTGCATCAGTGTAGATTTCTATGTTCCTGGTAGTACCTTTCTTAAAGAATATTCCCCTTCCAGGATTAAGATTCAGGTAGCTCAAAATTCTGTGGACTGCCGCCATGTGTTTTTCTTGGGGCTGATGCATAAACTGACTTACTATTCCAACTGCATAGCTGATGTCAGGACGTGTATGGGTTAAGTATATCAATTTTCCCACAAGTCTTCTGTATCTCTCTGCATTAGTTGGAATACCTTGTGGTTTGATCTCTAAGTGGCATCCCTCTTCCATTGGTATCCCTTCTGGTTGAGTGCCCAACATTCCTGTCTCATGTAACAAGTCTAATGTATACTTGCGTTGTGAGACATTGATGCCCTTCTTGGTCCTTGCTACTTCCATGCCTAAGAAATATCTCATTTGTCCAAGATCTTTTACCTGGAATTCAGTTGACAAGTCCGTTTCAGTTGAGCAATGGATTCTTCATCATCCCTTGTAGGGTATATCCTTTTGCAACAAGTCTCGCCTTGTATTTGTTGATACTGCCATCGGGATTGAATTTCGGAGTGAAGATCCACCTGCATCCCACTGGTTTCTTTCCTTTAGGAAGGTCGTGATCTCCCATGTTCTATTTTCCTTGAGTGCCCTCAATTCCTCTTCTGCAGCTTGTTCCAATTTGGATCATCCATAGCTTGTTGAAATGTATTTGGAACGGTTATCTGTGCCTTTGTTAACAACAAAACTTTGCATTCTTGCGACAGATTACCATATGAGACAAATCGTTGAATAGGATGTTGAGTACACGATCTTACCCCTTTTCTCAAGGCAATAGGCCAACCCGATTCTTCAGGATTTAATCCCGGATTGGATTCATGGTCGTTCCTTTGAATGGGAGAGATAGTTCTACCAGTGTCTGGTTCAGTCTCTATCTCTTGTCGTGCTCCTGCATCCATCCACGAATTGATCTCAACATGTGTTTCCGGTTCATTGGATTCGGGTTGGGGTGGAATGTATGTGTTAGGCTGGTTTGTGGGAGCAAGTGAGTCAAGAGAGGCTATGAGGTTAGGTGGTTCAGATGATGTATCAGGTGACTTTGAGGTGTTGGAATTAGATCTATCCAAGATTAGCCATTCAATATCAGAATACTCCCCCTAAATGGGTAATTTAGGATAATAAGCGCCGTCTTCCGAGAAAATGGTGTCCCGGGAGACAATGAGTTTCTTGGAAGATAGACAATAACATTTGTACCCTTTTTGAGTGGAGGAGTAGCCAAGGAATATACACTTGTCAGAGCGAGCACCAAATTTGTTGCCCTCCTTTTTGTGAACAAAGACAACACATCCAAACACCTTGGAAGGTAATGAATTGATGAGGGGGCAATTTGGAAAGAATTTCAAGAGGTTTTGAATTGGGGTGTCGTATTTGAGAACTTTAGAAGGCATGCGGTTAATGAGATAAGCCGCGGTGAGGATGGCATCACCCCAGAATATGGTAGGAACATTCCGTTCCATTAGCAAGGCACGGGTTACTTCCAACAGTGACGGTTTTCCGTTCGGCTACCCCATTTTGTTGAGGGTGTATGGACAAGGCGTTTGGTGATGAATTCCTTGACGATCAAGAAACTCTTTAAAGGTTGTGCTCATGTATTCCTTGGCATTATCACTTCGAAGCACCTTAATGGACGTGTTGAATTGGGTTCGTACAAAGGTATAGAAGTTTTGAAAGACTTTGGCGATATCGGATTTGTCTTTCATTAAATAAACCCATGTGGTGCGAGTGTGATCATCGATAAAAGTAACAAACCACTGGTATGAGTGAGAGTGGCTAGTCGGGCAGGGCCCCAAATATCACTGTGAATCAATGTGAATGGGGAGGTGGGAGTATAGGGTTGTTTGGGATATGAGGATCGTGTCTGTTTTGCAAATTGGCAAGTTTCACAATGAAAATGAACAGAATTTTTATTTAATAAATTTGGAAACACATGTTTCATATAATCAAAACTAGGGTGGCCTGATCGACAGTGCCACAACAATATATCATTATTCTGTGAATTTGAGCTAACCAGCGCTCGTCTTGCCTTCCACGTTTCTTTATTCTTTGAGGTTGACCCTTCAAGGTAGAACAATCCATCCCATTCTCTAGAAGTCCCAATCGTCCTCCTCGTTCTTAAATCCTGAAACACACATAAACCATCATCAAAGATCACTCGACATATTTTACCGCTCGTCAATTTGCTTACAGAGATCAGATTACAGGTAAGTTCCGTACAAACAAAGCGTTATGTATTGCCAAGTGGTCGGATAATGTAACAGTACCAATGCCCTCAACTTGTGTGAATACACCATTAGCTACTTTTACTTTGAGGTGTTCATGACAGAGTTTAAGGTTACAGAATAGAGTTTTGTTACTGGTCATGTGATCCGTAGCTCCTGAGTCAACAATCCAGGTATCGTCATTGGTCATCACAGCGTTGAGAGCAATAATAGAATTACCTGATTGTACAAGATTCACGCGGGGAACAGAGTTAGACTTATTACATTGTTCGAGCATTCTACGGAACATCGTAATTCCTCGACTAAGGTGATTGTCACTCTCCACCTTTGGTCAGTGTGGTCGAGTGACTTTGGAAGTTTGATTTCCCCGGAGGGTTTTCCATGGAGTTTCCGGCATTCTTCCTTAGTATGGCCCTTTTTCTTACAATAGTTGCACCATTTATTGGTTTTGCGGTCCCAGATGGTCCACTGAACTGCAAGAGCTGAGCTTTCAATGTTGCTTGGTCCACTCCGGTTCGAGTTTCCTACTTTCCTCGAATTGCACAAAGTTAACCACATCAAAGAGTTGTGGGAGTGGCTTCAGCCCCATGATTCTACCCCTTACCTCCTCGAAAACATCATTTAGGCCTAAGAGGAAGTCGTGTATCCTTCCTTCTTCCACAATTCGTTTGTACAATTGTACATCTTTGAGAGTTTCCCAAGGGTGGACCTCAAACAAGTCTTGTTGTTGCCACAATTTCAGCAATGCATTATAATATTCAGTTACGGATTGATTACCTTGTCGTAGATCCCGAAGTTGTCTTTTCAGGTGAATCAGGGCAGCAGTGTTTTCAAGAGAGGAGTAGGTCCTCCTAGCGGCATCCCATATTTCCTTTGCCGTGTGAGCAAGCAGATATCCCTCACTGATCTCCAAGGTCATTGAATTACACAACCATGTCATGACTTGGTTGTTTTCAGCAAACCAGGTGTCAAAATTAGGGTCATCGGGGGGTGATGGTCTGTAAATTCTGAAGCCATCTCTGAGGTTCTGTTTGGTATTGGGTTGATGGTCATAGAAGAAGAAGAAGAGGAATTTTGAGTTTGAGAATCGGTACCGGTCATAAAACCCATGGGATAAGTTCCGGGAAATGTTCCGAACATAGGAGGACTCTGAGAGGAATCCATGTTTCTGGATGAAAGAAATAGTCACCGGAATCTGGAATTTTCGGAGAGTTCGCCGGAAAATTCAAAAAAGTCACCGGAGGATGTACTGACCACTGGGCTTCACCGGAAATCAGAGCAGGAGGCCGAAACAAGAAGTCGCCGTCGAGAAAACTCCGTCATGCGCCGTCGCAGCGTCGGTGTTCGTCAGGCGCGTGTACACCACGCGCCGTCGTGGAGTCGCCGGATCGTCGCCGGATTTTTGGGTTTCGCCGATCGAAGCCCTCCGGTCCTTCTGGGCTAGGCGGTGTAGTCTAACTCGCCGCCTATAGTGAACCCTAAACTCGCCGGAGAACTTTCCCTTCACTGTTTCTCTCTCCCTCACTGTTTCTCTCGCTCTCTGTGGCCTCGGACGGGTGTCCTGGGCTTTGATACCATATTGAAGTTTAGAGGTATAAACACTCTATATTATCTTATTAGATGAAGAGAATTACACTCTATTTATAGGTGAAGCAAGGGAGAACAAAGAAGGTAAAGAAGGTAAATTAGGAAATACAATAAAGCCTAATAAAGACTCATAAAGACTCATAATTACTAATTAATGCCCTCTAATCAGATCCTCTAATCAGGGAACTAATCATGGGATCCTAATAAATGAGAGATATATTTCCTAATATTCTAATACTTTCTTTCACAAAATAGTGGTGCTGCCTTAGAATTTCCAGCACAGTTCTAAGGTGTTGAAGGTGCAAAATCATACTAGGACTGTAGATTAAAATGTCATCAAAGAATACGAGTACAAACCTCCTTAAATGCTCCCTAAAGATGGAGTTCATGGCATCTTGAAAAGTGGCAGGTGCATTGGTGAGGCCAAAAGGCATTACTAACCGTTTATAATGTCTGGAATGGGTTCAAAATGCGGTTTTGTATGAATCACCAGGTGTCATGCGAATCTGATGATAACCAGCCCTAAGATCCAACTTTGTGAACCAACGAGCTTCCTTAAGTTCATCTAATAATTCTTCAACCAAAGGAATGGGATATTTATTTTTAATTGTAACCTTATTAAGGTCCCTATAGTCTATACACATACGCCATGACCCATCTTTCTTCTTCACCAATACAATAGAAGCAAAAGGAGAGATTCTTTCTTGAATTACCCCTGTTTCAAGCAACCCTTTCACTTGCTGCCCTATTTCATCTTTTTGTATAGAAGGGTAGCGATAAGGACATAGGTTGACTGGTTCAGCACCTTCATGCAACAAAACAGCATGGTCGTGGCCATCATGTAATGGAGGTAGAGTTTGGGGTTCATCAAACACATCCCCAAATTCCTTCAGCAATTGTTGAATGCCACCTATATCTTTTCCGGCACTATTTTTCAAGGTATAAGGCTGCGTTTCAAATTCAGACCGAGTGTGTAGCATAAAAAACTGACCTCCATTTGCCATATTGCCATTAATTTGTCGAGTCACCTTACAATTAGATGTAGAGGCAGGTTTAAGGGTACAACTAGAACCCTTGTACATGAACGCCATGGACAAATCATCATAGTCCCAAGAGGCATGGTGCACAACATCCTGTAATGCAAGCCAAGAACTATGTCATAGGTGTTTATCTCCATGACTCGCAAATCAAATGAGAAGTCTCTACCCTGCATTTTCCATTTAAAATTCTTCCAAATGCCAGAGCTTCAATTTAGCTCCTCCTGCTACCTCTACTTCACCTTCATACTGTGCATTACCTTTCCCTCCCAATCGGCAAGCCAATTTATAATCAAGGTATCCATGTGAAGCCCCATTGTCAATCAGAATTTGCACTGGTCGACATCCTACATAACCTGGAATCCTCATGGACACAATGCCCACATTGCCTTGAATCGCATGAACTGAGATCTATAAACATTCCTCATTACCAGTAGAAGGCCCCTGAAATGGTGCATTATCCTCTTCTGGAATTTCTTGATCCTCCTCTACTTCATCCAAATCCAACTCGATCATTTGTAATTGTAGTTTCTGCTTTTGTGGACATGTGTGGTTACGGGAATAGGGATTGCGACAATAGAAACAAAGTCCCTTTGCTCTAAGTTCATCAAAATCATCACCTTTACCTGTTGTCGACCCTTTAGCTTGTGACATACCTGTACGAGTTGTGGAGAGGGTGGACGATCCAGCGCTGGTATTACGATTGAATGATGTGTAAGACCCGGTGGGTCTAGGCAGACAACTGGCTTGTGTGGTAGCCTTGGTATTGGATCCCAATTGATTTGTGGAATTTTTCCACCGAGATGACGAACCAAAGGTGTCGTCATTCCCACTACACTTTACAGTCTTACCATTAGGTTCATTTTGCAAATTATACTCATAGATCTTGGCAATATGCCTTGCTTCTAGCAATGTACGTGGTCGTTGGAGTCGAACCTGACGTGCACAGTCCTTACGAAGGCCCTCAATGTAGGCCTGAATCGCATAGTCCTCACGAAGGTGGAGTTTACATTGTAAGGTGTCAAATTCATCATTGTCATCGTCCAAGGAGTCCTTTTGATAAAGGCATTTGAAATCTGCCATTGGAGATTCGAACGGTGGTCCGAAATGAGCTAAAAGAGCAAGACGGTATTCAGCCCAAGCAATTTTACGCCCATGTTCTTCATGCATATAGGACTGATGCCACAAGTAGCCCTTGTCATCAAGATTGACACTAGCCATTCGAACCTTCCAAGCTTCCAGTGTGCCATCAATTTCAAAATATTTGTCACATTGGTCAAGCCATCCCTCTATATTTTGACGTTGAAATTGGGGGAAATCAAACTTAGTCAATCGGGTTGGAGGAGTATACTCATTGCGCTGCCGTTGATGCTCTTGGCGTTCGTGGAGTCCTTGTCCAGCTACATCTTGGGGCTGTTCTGGCTGTTGGCTTGCAACAAGAGTGGCCAATTGAACAGAGATATTTTGAAGAGTATTGTTATAATATGGATTACGGTTAGATCCATATTATTAGGGATTAAGTTAGATCCACAATTATAGGGTTTACTGTGTTAGGCTCATCTCTTGTATATATATATGTACTCCTCTACATGAATAGAACATGCTATTGAGATTATTCACTTACATGGTAATGAGAAGTAAGAAAGGCATCCTCTTGACACAAAGGAAATATGTTCTTGATTTGTTAAAAGAAACTGGGAAACTCGGAGCAGCACCGAGTAGCGTTCCTATGATTCCTAATCCCTTCTTGGACATGGATGATCGCATTCCGTTTGATGAGCTACCTGAGGATATACAAAAGAAAGTTGATCCGGAGAAGATCAAACCGTTTGCCTATCCTGAGAGATACCGTAGATTAATTGGGAAAATGAACTATCTCACGGTAAATCGCCTCGATGTGACCTTTCCAGTTAGTGTGCTTAGTCAATTCATGACTGCACCAACCGTTGCTTAGTGGGAAGCTTTAGAACATGTCTTACATTATTTGAAGGGCTCACCTGGTCGTGGTGTACTCTATACGAATCATGGCCACAACAAGATTGAATGTTTTTGTGATGCAGATCATGCGGGGTCAAAGGCTACCAGAAGATCCACCACGGGATATTGTGTGTTTGTTGGTGGAAATTTAGTATCATAGAAGTAAGAAGCAAGATGTGGTTTCTAAGTCGAGTGCGAAGGCGAGTATAGAGCCATGTCTCGGTCGGTCTGAGGAAATTGTGTGGATTCACCGGTTAATGAAGGAGGTTGGCCTTGCCACGTCTTTACTGCGAAGTTGTGGTGTGATAATAAAGCTGGTCTACACATAGCCTCCAACTCTGTGTTTCATGAACGTACAAAACACATTGAGATTGACTGTCACTTTGTACGTGATAAGATTAAGGAGAACTTTATTTCTACAGGGCATGTGCGTCTAGTGACTAATTAGGTGACCTTCTGACTAAGGCTTTAAATGGGACTCGGGTTTGACTATCTTTGTAACAAGTTGGGCTTGATTAACATCTATGCTCCAACTTGAGGGGGAGTGTTATAATATGGATTACAGTTAGATCCATATTATTAGGGATTAAGTTAGATCCACAATTATAGGGTTTACTGTGTTAGGCTCATCTCTTGTATATATATATGTACTCCTCTACATGAATAGAACATGCTATTGAGATTATTCACTTACAAGTATCTTCAATTGCTTTAAAACGAGTTTCGGTGGGATCAGCCATGGATGCAATTTGAGCTCTTGTTTGAACCATACAAGGTTTAAAATCCAGCAAGCAGAAGCAATTTTAACCTGAACTCAGATATGAGTAGAAAACCAGAAACCAGACCAGAACTCAGAAAACCAAGGCTGATGGAGAATTTAGAAACACTCAAAACCAACCCAGAATATTCAAACCTCTGACCGGTGAGAACTAGAACCAGACGAACCAAAAATACTCAGAGCCAGACAATTACAGGAGTTGACGACGCAAGATAAAGATTACCCAAAAGTCGAAATACTCAGAACTGGACGATGACAGAACGATGATACCAGAACCCAGTCGATGGACCAGGAACAATTGATGATGCCAATAGCGGAATTATAATTCCCCCAAACGAGACAATCTGAGATGGAGGACCAAAGGACGACGACGTGCCACAAGAAACCCGACGGACCCCACTCACCCACGATTATATCCAGAACCAGTCGATGAAATGGAAATGACAAAAATAGAGCACACCCAGAATCGACGAACAAAGTCAACGACTGAACCCAGAATACCTGAATCCGACGATGATCATTGCTTCAGATGGAAATTCGAAACCCAGTATACCTGCAACGTGAATATTTGACGATCGATGGCCTCCAAGAACCAGAACCAGAAGTCGACGATGATACCAGAATAGAAGAACCAGAAGTAGTCAATGCCATGAATCCAAAACAAACGATATTCCTATCGCTGGAATCAGACGAAGGACCAGACGAACCCGGAACCAGAATCCGTTAAAACAGACGAACAGAACTCAAATTCCCAGAATCACTCGACGTGGCAGAACGCGGGACCCAGCAACGGTGCACAGTACTCAGAATCTATCGGTACTGTCGTGTAGTGAGTCAAGAATGAAACTTTTAGGCTTTTCTTGACTTTTCTTTGAGTTTCTGGTCAACCCAGACAAATTTGCGGGATGGCTAATTAATTGAAGAACCCAGAACTGCCCTTGGGTTCTTGAACTGAAATTGACTATCTTTTTCAATTTTCTTGATGTGTTCTTGTCAACAAATCTGAATCGTGAGAAGAGGAGAATGGTTCAGAAGTGAGCAAAAACTTCAGAGTGTAACAGAAGTGAACCGATGATGACTCGGCTCTGATACCACTGTTGTGAAGGTTGTAGAGAATTTGGGGGATTGGGAGAGAAACACATTCGAAGCAAGTGTAGGATTAATATTGTGCCCTAGTTCCTAATCCTAACCTTAACACATTATTTATGACTTATGTATCAGTTAAACCCCAATCTAACATTTCTATTAACAGAAGGATCAATGGATGTAACTGTTGAAACATTAAGGATCTGATAAAAAAGAATAACTCTAAGGACCTGATTCAAAATGGAACAAAAGTATAAGGACCTGCATATAAATTTTCCCAAGTTTTTATTATTCTTTATATTTATTATTCTTTTATTTACAATTACATATCAAACGCATTCACAAACTGGGGCTTTATAGAGCAACAAAAAACCATATTTCCTCTCGACATTCCAAGCTGATACCATGAGGAACTGAGGGGAAATCGTATCTCATTAATATTTTGGAGAATGATACACCCCACATATATACACAGAGAAGAAGATAGAGAATTAAATTCTAATGAAACCTAATGAATGTGAATAAATCTAATAAATATTTACAATAATAATAAGATATTCTCACATGGATATATATTTACCTGTGCATCTGTACCACCAGCACCAGCAGTAATAGAAATAACTGCTCCTTCTTTGTCATAAGGACCAGAAAGAAGTTGAGTCAACTCCAATCGATCTAGAGCTTTATTCATTTCTTTGATAATATTGGCAGCCTCCTCAAGAAGACCTCTATCAATGGAGTCCATCTCCTCAACCAGCTTAACTATTGTTTCTGCATCCTCAACCTACAGTCATTTCGACATATATTCAATTTACAATCTAATGTAGATAGAAGGTAAGAAGAGAGGAGAGATGAGAGAGGAGAATAGGAGAAAGAGAGAGGGAGAGGGAGGAGAGAGGAAATAGAAGGAGAACTCAGATATTATTTATTTGTCAATAAGCAAAAATACAATAGGTATTCCATTCTAGACCCTTTATTTATACTGATCTAAGAAAATGGTCATCAGCAAACATGACTAAATATAACTAACATAACTAATTCCTGCTTCTTCTTCTTTTCTTTTTTTGTGGATAAAATGATCAATTATATATAAGCAAAGGAGATTATACAACTAAAGTTAAAAGAGAAGGGTCTAGGGAATGGAGAGTTAATAGTACATCAATTTTATATAGAGTTACTAGAAAAAGATAAGAACAACGAGTTTATATCCTTTTCTAGGGTGCCTCAAAGATTAGAATGGACAAGACCATAGAGCAGATTCTTCTTGTATGTGACAATAGTGACATAGTTCAAGGAGGTAGCAAGTGTTGAAGCTACTTGGATATTCCAGTGCAGCATCAGTCTCAAGCAAGAAATGCAAAAAAGACAAGGATCTGTAGAATGAAACCCTAAACCTAACTAGTTCCTCCTTCTATTTTATTTACATAACAATACTCCCTCCCGAAAACGACCCTTGTCTTCAACGGTTAGGAATTTTAAACTCAAGCAACTGATTCTGAAACTGATATAGAGGAACCCAAGATGCTTCTTCGTCTGGCAGTCCTTCCCATAACACTAGAATTTCTGTGATAAGTCTACCTTTGCATCTCCCAACTCTCTCATTGAGGATTGCTTCTAGGTGGATGGTATTGCTTGATCAAGGAATTTAGACAAATTTTTAAGGAGTGATACATGAAAAATAGGACGAACCCTTAATTGTTGAGGTAAATCCAGCTTGCAGGCCATTGGACCAAACTTCTCCTTCCACTTTATAAGCCCCAAAATATCAGGGTGTTAATTTCTATGAGCTCCTTGTAGCAAAAATTAAGAAATACCCACTTATATCTATCTATCTTTTTTTGCGTCAGCTTTTTGTTTCATCTGGTTGGCTGCCCTGTGAAGATGCTGTTTAAGAATAGCTAACATTCCTTCCCTTGCTGAAAAACTTCGATCCACAGCCTCTACAATGGTTTCTTTAGGCAAATAAGGAACAAGTCGTAGGGGGTTTTTGGCCATATAGTTATTGGCCATATAACAACTCATAAAGAAAGCTTGCAAATTGCAATAGCCACTTACTCCATTATTCAGGCACCTCCTAACACATATACTCAAGCTTGCCTCCAAGCATCCATAAAGGACTTTGCATTGCCCATCAGCAAGTGGGTGATTGGCTGAAGATAACTTCTGATTTACGCCCAAAATTCTTAAAACTTCCTCCATAAGTTACTAACAAAAACAGGATCTCTCTCGTAATCTTGACTGGTGCACGAAGTAATTTATAAATGTGATTCATAAATAGCTGTGTAGAGTAGCAGCTATATATGTGTGAGAAAGTGGCAAGAATTTAGCATATTTGCTCGCCTATCAATGACAACCCATATGGTATCTGTGGGAATATTATGTAATATTATTATATTAAATTATTCTCTCTAGGTTGTTGTAACCTCTCCTCTATTCATTCCTAGATTTTCTCCATTAGTTACTCCTTTATTTTCTCCTTAATTTGTTTAGCTTTATCTCTCTACTTATTATATAAGTAGGTATTGTATCAGAACATTTATCAATGAAATCAGAATACAAATTATTCTTTTATAAATTCCAGATGGTATCAGAGCCAGATAAATCCTTGAAGAAAATAAGCAGTTCCATTCTGGTTTTCCGGCACTGGTGATTTGCTGTCTCCAAGTTCTCTCCTCCTCTGTGCTCCACCGTTGAGCATTAAGAATCCAGAGACAGGGTCGGAGATACAGCAAGACACACACCAGTGCCGGGAGACACACACTTCTCTGTCAGAACCACTTTCGATTCGGTCGTCGCAGAAGTTAGAACCTGTCCCAACTCGATAGTCTCGAGATTGTCCATTGTCAACAGTCTCGACCTCTGTCCATTGTCAGTATTCTTCGTCTCAGCGCTCTCTGGGTTCTCTATAACTGTCAGACCCAGCATCAGCGGCCTCTATTTTAGTCTTCATTGATCTCATATCAGGGCATCATCGTCGTCTCTGCATCGCCCGAAAGGTTCAGGTTTGAACCAAAATGACAACCACTAACGTTCCACCGTTGCCTTCGTCGCAGATTGAAGAGGGAGAAGGAGAGCTCACATCGGAAGCCATTACTAGGTTTGAAAGAGCTTCTCCCTCCCTGCGATCTCATCACTGTGCGCCGTCACAAGGTGATCTCCGTCATCGTCACCTTCGGTCGTCATTCATCACCCACCGTCTATACAGACCTGTTGAGAAAACAGCAGAATCTTCGGCCCTCGGTCCTCCTCCAATTTATCACCGGCCTTGTTTTCTGTCATCTTTCTTATCACCGTCAAAGTGAGAAGTAATAACGATAATCAGCCGAAAAAGAGAGAGAGAAAGAAAGTAGCTATCCTGGTCTATTAGCGGCGCTTACGCTGAAGCAAAGTCACGGATCAGACCTAAAGTTTCTATCAAGTAGTTAAAAAAATAATAATAATAATAATAATAAAAATCATCAAAAGACGTTGCAGCCTTGACCAGGGACCTATTGCAGCTTTGACCAGGGACCTATCTTTAAATCTTTAAATGTTTGTGGCAGGACCAATCTATCATTTATCAAATTGAGGGACCAAATTGTCATTTCAATAATTCGTAGGCCTCTAAGACTCAAAAAGGAGTACAAGTCCAGACAAAATAAATGGACCTCTGAGACTCAAGAAGTACAAGCCTAATGATTTTGAATACTCAAGCAGTTATGGGACCTTCATCTTCGATCTTCTCGCAGCCGCTGCCCGTCGATCTTGTCGCAGCCGCTGCCCGTTGATCTTGTCGCAATCGTTGCCCGTCGATCTTGTCGCAATCGTTGCCCGTCGATCTTGTCGAACTCGAGTACTCCTAAAGTTGTCGTGTATCTGCTGCCCGTTCATCTTGTCGCAGCAGTAACTCCCAACATCATCGAGGCTCCAATAAGTTGCATAAGCAAGTTGGACATGATTCACATCCATCATCCAACTTGAGGGGGAGTGTGGGAATATTATGTAATATTATTATATTAAATTATTCTCCCTAGGTTGTTGTAACCTCTCCTCTATTCTTTCCTAGATTTTCTCCATTATTTACTCCTTTATTTTCTCCTTAATTTGTTTAGCTTTATCTCTCTACTTATTATATAAGTAGGTATTGTATCCAGTGGCGGAGCCACACTAGAGCACATGTCTGCAAGTGCAGACACAAATTTTAAAATACATATATAATATGAGGGAACTTCTCATGAAAAAACGGCAATGGTTTAGCGGTAAAAGAGTAAGCCTATCACGCAATGGTCATTGGTTCGATTCCCGCAGGTGCAGCAATTCGCATGTATCATTCTTTTTAATTGGCATTTTGCAATTCGCATGTATCATTCACATATTTTGATATTTTCTTTTTCTTTTTCCCTTTTTCCCTTTTTTTTATAGTAAAAAAATTTACAACAAAATACCCACCATTTTTTATATATTATTAAAAACTATAAATTAAATACATTTATCATATATAAAAATACCCACCATTTTTTATATATTTTTAAAAATCATAAATCAAATACATTTATCATATATAATTTCACTCTTATTTATAAATAAATCCTAGAAGTAAAAATTAGGATATTACAAAAGTCGTTGAGCTCATAGGGGATCAACTCTGTTGCAGTGATCCATTCTATATTTCTTAAGAAGCTCTTGTAGATATTTGTTTGAGAAATAAATATTTCATTCTTCTTTTGCTTGATTCGAAGTCCTAAGAAGATATTTAATTCTCCTATAGTAGACATTTCCAACTCACATTGCATGATCTTAGAGAACTCCATTTCATGTTTCTTAAGAAGCTCTCGCTAGTATTTGATTTGGGAAATAAATATTTCATTTTTCTTTTGTTTGATTCAAAGTCCTAAGAAGAAATTTAATTCTCTTATCGTAGATATTTCAAACTCACCTTGCATGATCTTAAAGAATTCTTGACACACTTATGTTGAACATGATATGTTTGATAAAATTGATGATGAAAATATAATGCAATATTTTCAACGAATGAAGAATTGAATAATGCTTTTGTAATCGTTATGTTATAATAGCTTAGTTGACTCTTAATTATTATTTTTCTATATCAAGTTGAAGTTTTTTTTTTCTTTTATTGTTTACATTCTTTTGTTTTTTAATACATTTAAAAATTTCCTTAAAAAAAATTTTCGGGGGCAGCGAATCCCATAATTAATTGTGCACCCACAAACATTAAATCCTAGCTCCGCCACTGATTGTATCAGAAATTTATCAATGAAATCAAAATACAAATTATTCTTTTATAAATTCCACAGTATCTTTTCCTCTAGATTAAGGTAGCCCTTCTATAAAATCCTTTGGAATACTATCCCAAATTCTGTTTGGAATAGGTAGTGGCTGTAATAACCCGAGGGTGGTGCTACTGCTTCATACTTGCACCTTGCACACACATCTTAGTGGAAGAGGGAATCATTTGTCTAACATATCTCCCCACAACTCTACAAGCTACCGATATGCTGACTAATGGACTACATGCTCCTGCATTTGAGAGTTGCATAAACAAGTTGGACATGATTAGCATATATAGTCCAACTTGAAAGGAAGTGTGGTTGGGCCTACTAAGATATACATTTTGTTAGAATATTATGGTTTAGATATTTAGATTAATCATTATCTTAAGATTAAGTTTGATATTTATTATTATATCTTAATCATTTTGATTTGATTTGATTTATTTTGATAAGATTAGATTCTAGGGTTAGCCCTAGGTTTACTTATATAAAGGTGTGGTAATTATATTATTTTGTAAATAGTATTATTAGATTATTCAAGATCAAATCCTAGAATCTAGGAGTTAGTTAGATCATATTCTAGGTTTCGATTTTTGAATTCCCTAGAAGTCCTCAATCTGTTACAACAGATTACTCTCATTGTATCCTATATATTTCACACAAAGTAATGAGAAGAATCATCGGACTACAATTAAGTCCAAAATTCCTACATGGTATCAGAGCCAGGTTCAAATCAAAGCCTTGAAGAAAATTAGCAATTTCGTTCTAGTTTTTCGGCGCTGGTGACTTGCTGTCTCCCAAGTTCTCTCCTCCTTGCTCCACCGTCGAGCATTAAGAATTGAGACACAGGGACGGAGAGGCAGCAAGACACACCAGTGCCGGGAGACACACATTTTCTCTGGCAAAATCAGAGAACACAAACAGAAGCAAAGCACAACCGCGTGCACCTGAGATCTTCACTCCAGTATCAGTTCCAGAACAGGGGTGAGCTCTCAACACCACAGTCAACTTGCACCATCGTCTTCCCTCTTTCCCGTCGTCGAAGGGAACCATAGGTGTCACGAAAGGGAGTTTGAGCCAGAGTTTGAAGGCCACGGCTGTGGAGCGAAGAACAAAAAAAAAAGTGGAGGAGTGTGAGAAAGCTTGATTCGAACAGGCCAGAGGTGAGGAAAAGACCACCGTGAGTTTGATTCGAACAAGCCACCGTCAACCACCATCTTCACCGTGATTGTCTCTAACCATCCTTTCCGCCATTCAGAGCAGAGCTCGTCTTACGATTCCTCCAGAGCCTGTCCGACGATTCCTCCAAGAGCTCGTCTAACGCCGTCCTCCAGAGCTTATCCGACACCAACAAACCCTGATATCAGTCTCAGCATTGCCGTCGTAGTCACTCACTCACTCCGTCAACCTCATCAGCCGACGAAACTGAAGCAGGAACGCAAGTCCCACTTGAGAGACCAGCAAGCTCGGCCCAATCTGAACCAGAGAATCGAACCTCCGTCCAGTCCGTCAAGAAGCACAGGAAAATCGAAAATCCGCCGCCGATGACTAAGCTTCAGAGAGATCGAAGAGGGAGACGGAGAAGATCCGGCAAGAGAAAGAAAGAAGGTAAAGGTTGCCCAGTCCGTTCTTAACTCTCGTTCGATCTTTCTTGATCCAAAGAGCGACACTTCGGCTGAAGAAGTCACAGGTCTGACATCAGGTTTCTTTCTCAAAAAATAAAAAATAAAATAAAAAATCAATCAAAACGCTGCAGTTTTGGTTGGACCAATCTGTCATTCCTCAAATTCGAGGACCAAGACCAATATGTCATTTATCAAATTGAGGGACCAAATTGTCATTTCAGAAATTTGTAGGCCTCTGAGACTCAAAAAGGAGTACAAGCCCAGACAAAAACAAATGGGCCTCTGAGACTCAAAAAGGAGTACAAGCCCAAAAAAAATAAATGAGCCTCTGAGACTCAAAAAGGAGTACAAGTCCAGACAAAATAAATGGACCTCTAAGACTCGAAAAGGAGTACAAGTCCAGACAAAACAAATGGACCTCTGAGACTCAAGAAGTAGAAGCCTAAAGATTTTGAAGACTCAAGCAGTTGTGGGACCTTCATCTTCGATTTTTTCGCAGCCGCTGCCCGTCGATCGAAACTCCAATGAGTTGCATAAAGCAAGTTGGACATTATTAACATCTATGATCCAACTTGAGGGGGAGTGCAGTAATTATATTATTTTGTAAATAGTATTATTAGATTAGTCAAGATCACATCCTAAAATCTAGGAGTTAGTTAGATCAGATTCTAGGTTTCAATTTTTGAATTCCCTAGAAGTCCTCAATCTGTTACAACAGATTACTCTTACTATATCCTATATATTTCACACGAAGTAATGAGAAGAATCATCGGACTACAATTAAGTCCAAAATTTCTACAAAAGGCCCACAAGTACTCTATTTTATTTACTGAGTTTAATAGTGTGTTTATTCCCTCTAAAATCAATATAGTAACAGAGCTAGGTCTAATTCTAGACCTACAGTAAACTCCACGAGACCCACAGTAAACTCCAACAATTGTTTTGACTCCAGCGACTATTTTGACCTACTCCTCATCTCACCAAAACCTTCGACCAACCATATCTCCGACGCCGCATCTTAGGAGACATAGAGGAACTCCAAGAGTGCACAAGAGCATTGAGTGGAGGTGAGAAACAGAGAGAGAGAGAAAGAGACAGGTACAGAGTGAAACACGAGTGAGTGAGTGAGAGAGAGCCAAAATCACGCGACCTTCAATCTTGGTAGAGGAAGGCACGTTTCACGTCACCGCCACCACAGACGGCATCGGAACTCGCTGATCGGCAGATCCCAGAGGAATGACGAGCAATGCGTGACGTTCACACGCCACCACAGTGCCCAGCGCGTGACGCCCAAGCACTGCCACAGAATCAACACGTGACGACCACACGCCATCGTCCTTGGAGTTCTCTGGTGACCTTTTCTGACTAGAACGATGGATCCTCCCATTTTCCCTCCTTTATTCAGTTCAGTGCCTCAAAATTTCAGTCCAACTAGAGTCTATCCCATGGCTTTTACGTCAAGTACGAATCCTCAAACTCAAAACTCTTCATCAACAGAACCACCAAACCAAAAGTACCTTCTAGAACCACAAAGATGATACCAAATTTCTCAGAAAATCACAGTATGATTATTAACCATAGGTTTAATGGTAAAAAATATCTCCAATGGTCCCAAAGTGTGCTGAGGTATATTCGTGGCAAGAGAAAGGAGAAATATATAAATGGAGCAGCCCTTAAACCAGCTCCCAATGACTCAAATTTCGACACATGGTTTGCTGAAAATAACCAAGTTATGACTTGGTTGTGTAACTCAATGATCGTGGAGATCAGTGAGGGCTATTTGCTTGCCCACAAAGCAAAGAAAATCTGGGATGTAGCTCGAAGGACCTACTTCTCACTTGATAACACCGCTGCCTTG
The DNA here is from genome assembly GCA_025563575.1 of Acacia pycnantha. Lineage (NCBI taxonomy): Eukaryota > Viridiplantae > Streptophyta > Magnoliopsida > Fabales > Fabaceae > Acacia > Acacia pycnantha. The sequence goes on from JAMWYP010000208.1 coordinate 1,227,235, forward strand.
ATTCACCTAAAGCGACAACTCCGTGATTTAAGACAAGGTAACATGTCGGTGACTAAATATTATAATTCCTTGCTAAAATTGTGGCAACATCAGGATCTGTTTGAAGTTTATCCCTGGAAAAACATCGACGATGCTCAATTGTACAAGAGGATCGTGGAAGAAGGAAGGATACATGATTTCCTCCTGGGCCTGAATGACTCTTTTGAAGAGATAAGGGGCAGAATCATGGGGTTAAAACCATTACCACAACTCTTTGATGTTGTTAACTTCATGCAGTTCGAGGAAAGTAGAAAACTCCTAAACAAAAATGGCCCAAGCCAAATTGAAGGCTCAGCGCTTGCAATTAAGGGACCACCCGGGGAACAAAAGCCTACTAAATGGTGTAACTATTGTAAGAAGAAAGGCCATAATAAAGAAGAATGCTGGAAACTCTATGGAAAACCCCCCAATGGAAAATCAAACTTCCAAAGTCACATTACTACAACTAACCGACAGTTGAGAATAATGATCACCTGAGCACGGAAGAATTAAATTCTGTTATGAACACCTTAAAGTCAAAGTAGCTAATGGTGTATTCATAAGGGTTGAAGGAATTGGCACAATTACATTATCTGATCAGTTGTCAATACATAATGTTTTGTTTGTACCTGAACTCACTTGTAATCTGATATCTGTGAGCAAGTTGACTAGAGGCCGACTATGTCGAGTGATTTGTGATGATGATTTATGTGTTTCAGGATTTAAAATCGAGGAAGACGATTGGGACTTCTAGAGAATGGGATGGATTGTTCTACCTTGAAGGATTGAACAAGAATAAAGATGCATGGAAGGCAAGACAAGCACTGTTTAGCTCAAATTCTCAAAATAATGACGTGTTTTTGTGGCACTGTCGATTAGGCCACCCTAGTTTTGATTATATGACATATGTGTTTCCTAGTTTATTTAATAAAAAATATATTCTTTTTCATAGTGAAACTTGCCAATTTGCTAAGCAAACACAATCTTCATATCCTAAACAGCGTTATACCCCTTCCTCCCCATTCACACTAATTCATAGTGATATTTGGGGTCCTGTCCGAATAACTACCCACAACTAAACCAGGTGTTTTGTTACTTTCATTGATGATCACACCAGAATCACATGGGTTTATTTAATAAAAGAGAAATCTGAAGTGGCCAAAATATTTCAAAAGTTTTATACCTATGTTCAAACCCAATTCAACACTTCCATTAAGGTATTGCGAAGTGATAATACCAAAGAATATATGAGCTCAACCCTTAAAGAGTTCCTTGATCACCAAGGAATTCTTCACCAAACTTCTTGTCCGTACACCCCTCAACAAAATGGAGTGGCCGAGCGAAAAAACCGTCACCTATTAGAAGTCACCCAAGCCTTACTAATGGAACGGAATGTACCTATCACTTTCTGGGGGGATGCCATCCTTACAGCAGCTTATCTCATTAACCGTATGCCTTCCAAGGTTCTTAAGTATGACACTCCAGTTCAAAAGCTCCTTCGACTCTTTCCAAATTGCCCTCTAATCAATTCATTACCTCCAAAAGTGTTCGGTTGTGTTGTATTTTTTCACAATAAAGATGGCAACAAATTTGGTGCTTGAGCCAATAAATGTATATTCCTTGAATACTCCTCTACTCAAAAAGGATACAAATGCTATTGCCCCTCTTCCGAGAAACTCATTGTTTCCTGGGATACTATGTTCTCTAAAGAAGAAGCATATTATCCCAAATTACCCATTCAGGGGGAGTATTGACATTGAATGGCTAAAACACTCTCCCAACACATTACCCTTACCGCGGCCTAACCTTATCACTACTCTTGACTCACTTGCTCCCACAAACCAGCCTAGTCCTACTCAGCCTGAACTAATGAACTGGAAACAAATGTTGAGATCAATTCAGGGATGGACGCTGAAACACGACAAGAGGAAGAGTCGAACTTGCAAGTTCAAGCTGAACCTGACACTGGTAGAACTGTCTCTGCCATTCAAAGGAATGACCATGAATCCAATCCGGGATTAAATCCTAAAGAACGGGGTTGGCCTATTGCGTTGAGAAAAGGAGTAAGATCTTGTACTCAACATCCAATTCAACGATTTGTCTCATATGGTAATCTTTTTGCAAAAACGCAAAGTTAAGTTATAAACAGTGCACAGATAACAATTCCAAACACATTTCAACAAGCTATGGCTGATCCAAATTGGAAGCAAGCTGCAGAAGAAGAATTGAGGGCACTCAAGGAAAATAGAACATGGGAGATCACAACTCTTCCTAAAGGAAAGAAACCAGTAGGATGCAGGTGGATCTTCACACCAAAATTCAATCCAAATGGTAGTATCAACAAATACAAAGCGAGACTTGTTGCAAAGGGATATACCCAGACATATGGGATCGACTATCAGGAGACATTTGCTCCAATAGCTAAGTTCAATACCATCCAAGTACTATTATCACTTGCAACGAACTTGGATTGGTCATTACACCAACTAGACGTGAAGAATGCATTCTTGAATAGAAACCTGGAGGAAGAAGTATACATGGAGATTCCAGATGGAGTTTTAACTCCTAATAACTGTGTAAACTTGACAAATCATTGTACGACCTTAAGCAATTTCCCAGGGCATGGTTCAGTAGATTCACCAAAGCAGTAAAAAGGCTTGGATATACTTAGGGACGAGCTGATGATACGTTGTTCATCAAACGTGTTAATGGCAAAGTCACTATATTGATGTCTATGTTGATGACATAGTCATTATAGGAAATGATGAAGAATCCATTGCTCAACTTAAATAGGACTTGTCAATTCCAGGTGAAAGACCTTGGACAAATGAGGTATTTCTTAGGCATGGAAGTGGCAAGAACCAAGAAAGGTATCAACATATCTCAACAAAAGTATACACTAGACCTGTTACATGAGACAAGAATGTTAGGTACCCAACCAGAGGGGACACCAATGGAAGAGGAATGTCACTTAGAGATCAAGCCACAGAAAACTTGTGGCTTGATACAAAAGACTTGTGGCAAAATACATATACTTAACCCACATGTCCTGACATTAGCTATGCACTTGGAATAGTAAGTCAGTTCATGCATTAGCCACAGGAAGAACACATGAAGGCTGTATACAGAATTTTGAGCTATTTGAAGCTTAATCCTGGAAGAGGAATATTCTTTAAGAAAGGTACTACTAGAAACATTGAAATCTACACAAATGCAGACCATGCAAGGGATAAAGAGACTACGAGGTCAACCATAGGGTATTGTACATATGTGGGGGGAAATCGGGTTACATGGAGAAGCAAGAAACAACAGTGGTGTCAACAAGTAGCGCAGAAGCAGAACTGAGAGCTGTCAACAAAGGAACTTGTGAAGGAATCTGGGTTATAAGATTACTGAAGGAGTTGGGGATTCAACATGAGGGACCAATGCAACTCTGGTGTGACAACACGACCACCATTGAAATGGTCAAGAACCCAGTATATCATGATAGAACTAAACATGTTGATATAGACAGACACTTCATCAAGGAAAAGATTGAAGCAGGCATTATGACTTTGCCGCACATAAGATCTGCATACCAAATTGCAGATATCTTGACTAAACCACTAGGCCGAACAAAGTTTGAAGAGTTTCGAGGCAAGCTGAAAATGATCGAAATATACTCTCCAGCTTGAGGGATTGTGTTAGAATATTATGGTTTAGATATTTAGATTAATCATTATCTTAAGATTAAGTTTGATATTTATTATATCTTAGGATATTATATCTTAATTATTTTGATTTGATTTGATTTATTTTGATAAGATTGGATTCTAGGGTTAGCTCTAGATTTGCCTATATAAAAACCCCACACACTCTCTTTTATTTACTAAGTTTAATAGAGTGTGTTTAATCCCTCTAAAATCAATACATTTTGTAAATATCAATATTTAATATAGTATTTTCTGATTATAGGAGATTATTGGATAGATTGATAGAGTGTTGTAGGCTTTAATATTTCACTGATTTTACGACTTATTCTTTGGGGTCTTTGATTCCCTCAAGCTATATATCTCAATGTAATCCCCATTGGCGAATAATAAGAAAGACGGCGACTATTCTACACATACCCTCTAATAAACCTCCATTAATACCCAGCAAACCCTAAAAAATGACCTCAATTGCTTAATTAACGTATGTTTTGGCCATTCCACAACAGCTTTAATTAATGCAGGTTTTTATAAATTTTTGCCATATTTTATAGGAAAGAAGAGGAAGAAGGACAACAAAAGCAGAGGAAAAGGTTTAAAATGGTTGAAAATTGGTAAAGAATTATATCTAACCTGGGCTTTAAATTCAGTGAGAACTCTTATCTTATCTTTCACATCAGTCAAGGTCAAAAGAACCTCTTGAGCTTTGGCTTGATCGTCCCAGAAGGAGCTATCAGCTGCTTTCAACTCCAAATCAGCAAGTTCTTGTTCTAATCGCCATATATCAGCAGATTCTCTAGTCTCTTCAACACGTCTTGACAAAATTTCAACATCCCGCCTCAAGGAATAAAAATCTGGTAATAATGATGACATATGAGCCATGTTATAACAACTAACAATTAATTCACGAGTGTTTTAGCAACTATTTCTCTGATTAAACAAATGAATACATTACCAAAAACCTGCAACATGGTTACTGAGAAAAGGAGAAACTAGATTTCTAAAGTGAACGTTATATTGAAAGAATGCCACAACATTATGCTGATGTTCTAAATTTGATAATTTGAAATGATACGGCATTATTATGTTTGTCTCAGCCTTTGAATGTTTCCCAACAAATTCGATAGAAAAAGTAGACAGTTGAAAATGACCAAATAAAACAAGAGCTGGTCCTGACAAGAACATGATAAGTAGCAATGACAGTGGGTAGAGACGTAGAGTGGAAAAGATTTTGCATGACCCATAAGAAAATAAAAGTAAATGAAGGAGTATCAACTAGCATTTCCTTCTCAATCTCCCACCTCTCCCTCCAATAACACCTTGAACTTAAATGCATATACCACTATCCCATCATCATATCGCCCCCCAAAAAAAAGTAGACTAACTAAATATCCCTAGTTTAATTATTAACTAGGCACATCAATTGAGTGAGAGATGATTGACCTTGTAGTGCCCATTCTTTGTCCAACCCAAGGTTCAACTGGTTATCTGGTGTTGCAAATAAAACTTGCAGAAATTCAAGGGAAAAGAAAACCAGTGAGAAATAACAATATGGAACATTAAAAAAAGGGGATATAGATAACAGTAGGAACAAACCAATGAGAAAGAAATTCCCTGAAACTCAATCAGTTGAAAAGAATAAAATAGTTGATGAAGACAAGTCAACAAGGGATAATACAACTTCCATTCTTTCAGCATGCCCTAGGGGGAAAATACAAACAGATGATGTACATAATATCATATTCACTTACCAGAATGGTGGGAGAGATTGGTGCAGAGTGAGAAAGAGAGTGGCGAAAAATGTTTTGGAATGAAAATATTAGGCTGGCAGCTCATCTGAAGGGATTGTTTACAGCTCAAACTATTTGAGATGAGCATGGGGACGGAGCTGCAAAGAGGGTGCCAGAGACTTTCCATGACAAATACCAATTCTTAGGGTGCACTTGGCTTGCTGCAAACATAACTAATTTTAATCACATAGAAAAAAGTTATTTGCATGTATATGCAATAATAAAGATGGAGAATGATAGTTTAGACCTATATAGAAAGTTAATATCATCTGAGACTATTAGGTAAAGTGGTTATTTGGTTATGCAAGAAGCTTTGGTTGCTGTGATGCTTTAAAAGCTAAACTGTGGGTGGTACTGTGGGGTTAGAACAGTTTGGGCTGGCTAGATATCAGAAAGTTTAATTAGCGGTGGATTATATGGTTTTAGAGGGTAAACAAAGAAGAGGAAGATGCAGAAGGGAGGGGGTAGCAGATTGTTGCAGAAGGTTTGGAAATGGAGGGATAGAAGAAGTTGGTAGGTTAAAGATGCTCATGTACCAGGAGAAGGTAATCAATGTTCGGACGCTCTAGCCAGACTACATTGTGGTGTAAGCCAGACTACATTGTGGTGTAAGGGTGTACACGGAACAGACCAGGCTTTGCCCGTAGTCTGGTCGGGTGTTGGGGCCAGGCTGGTCTTCCCAGACCGTAGACCAGTCCTGCCCGGTAGGGGACCTGGTTCATCTCTGTCTCCTTTCTTTGTCCTCTTTGGTAACACTAACTAATTAATTATCCCTTGCATTTTAAAGTCTAGTAACAGCAAAACAAAAGTACTAAACAACACAACATAATTATTATTTCTTATATACTTATAAAGAATGAAATTTTGGCAGCTAAATCATGAATATATAACAAAGTTCACAGAAATTAGAATATCAAATATAAATAACCTGAAGTGCGTGTAATAAAATGAACAAAATATAAGAACAACCAGCAAAAAACAGAATCTTCATCAACATCCCTAACATGACTATAAAAACCAAGAGTTTCACTCCCCATAAAGTGATGTTTATACATCTTTTATCACAACAATTGAAAACAGAATACCTCCCAACAAGGCATTCGTCTATTTAAAGTAATAAAATCCAGGAATGAAGAATTCAACAAGGTCAACGTGCACCATTAAGTTTAATTCTTGCATTGGAATAACACCATCAAACTTATATATTTCTTCCCTAGTACGTGATAATAAAAGCTAAAAACAAATTGAGTATAGCATACCAGTCTTATTTGTCTAGATTTCAGAAAATGAGTGCCTCAAACAGTCCACAAGAATAATAAACTCACAGACAGAGTTTCACTAAAATAATTAAATAAATTCACAAAGAGTTTCATTATCAATCTAAGTTCCAAAATCATCAATACAGGAAAGAAATCATATTCAATTTATGCATGTGTCTTTATTCATGGGAAACATGCTGCTAGACTAAAGACAATGGCGTTTGAAAGTAGCACTGAAGCACTCATAATCAAAATTAGTATGGGATTTATACTCAAGTGCAACTGTTATTTCTGTCTTGAGTCTTGACTATTAACTGTATGCACATTGCACAGCAAGTGATAACTAAATCATACAGACTAAAGCGGCACTCTGTCAGTTCGTGTTGTGTAGTGTTTGTTTCAACTTTCACCGCTAAGAAAATAAATTTTATGTATCAAGCAACAGCATAATCATAATTGATTATACCATGAAATTCATGAACCCAAAAAGAATTTCCATAAGCACTTAATGCAACATTGGAAATTCAAATTTCAAAGCCCAAGAAATGTACCCTATACTCTGACAACATTCTGCACAAATGCATATATGAAAGCATTCGGAAAAACAGAGGAAGGGGAAGAAATTTGGACATAACCCCACACAACCAACTTACAAGAAAAGAAGGAAGAGGGACGACTTTCACATGCATGGCAGCAAAGACAAGGAGAAGAGAAGAAGTAGTGGACACACACATTTACACACCACAGCGAGTGAGCGACGAGCAACAACGGAGCAAGAAGATGATGAGGAAGAATGCAGCAGCAGAGCCCAAACACAACACAACAACAACGAGGAAAAAGAAACAGCAATGCAAATAATCTCGCGGTGCAAGCAGGTAGATGATGAGGACCCACGAAGCCGCCAATTACTAAGAACAAAATGTTTTTGTTATTACTAGGTCCCTTGTGTTGCATTAGGACTATTACTATCGGATAAAATTATGGGTATAACCTGGTTATCATAAGATGCTCAGGCGCTGAGACTGGATTGAGGCTCTCCAGAGGCTATGGTGCTGATAGGTTCAGAGTAACAACGAAGTCAAAAGATTAAATTTTGCCAAAACTGACCAAAGGAATAAAACTTACAGGAAGCTCGCACTCGGCTCTAACTAACTGAATCCCCTAAGGCTCTAACTAAAGCAGCCAAGAACGACGATAGAGAAAACTTACAGTTACAGGAACCCGGGCCGGGAGCTCGATTCTGAATTCTGATTTTCTAAAGCCGAAGAGACGAGAGCCGAGGGTGACGCAAAGGCGAGCGAGAGGCCAGAGCCGAGAGTGAGAGGAGTTCGCATTAGGTGATGACGGGTGCCCCCACCTCCCCATCTCTCTCCTCTTATCTTCGTATTGCCGGGTTTTTTATCAGAATGATTTTTTGATTAAAAATAATGACCAAAATAAACCTCATTTCAAAGTATTTCCCTAACTAAGTCTTACGTGACTAAATGCGTGAGGGTTTAAAACGTGATAGCTAAGTTTCGTAATGTTTCCTTACGAACCGGAGGATCCCGTGGCAAACACATCGGACAGGTTACGCAACCTTGGTTGCGTGAGATTTTGCCACGCAACCAAGGTTGCGTTGAGTTCCTTACGCAACTTTGTTGCGTAACAAAGTGTCACGCAACCTTGGTTGCGTGACACTTTTGTACGCAACCAAGGTTGCGTACACTCTCAGCAGCCCCCCATTCCCATTTGCACCGACACCCCCCCCCTCTGGTTTTTTTTATCGAATCATCCCCCTCCTCTTCTCAAAACCCTCTTCCTTCTTCCATTTTCTTCCTTCTTCCCTTTTTTGTTATGTTTATTGTTTAATAAATATTGGATTTAACTCTTAATTAGATACATTAATTTATTATAGATATTTGTTATGTTTATTTTTTGTTATGTTTATTGTTTAATAAATATTGGATTTAACTCTTAATTAGATACATTAATTTATTATAGATATTTGTTATGTTTATTTTTTTGTTATGTTTATTGTTTAATAAATATTGGATTTAACTCTTAATTAGATACATTAATTTATTATAGATATTTGTTATGTTTATTTTTTTGTTATCCTCATTTGGGTAATCTTCATGTACAAATTTCATAATGTGGAATGTCATTCCAAAACGGTGTAATATCTCGCATGCTCACACATAATACAATTTATGTGAAAACAAGGTAACCAATAAAAAATAAAATATATAATCATTACCTCTTGATTCATCATCTGCATCACTATCATTCTGTTCATCGTCATTATCCAATAAAGTGTCTTCATCTTCTTCCTCTTGCTCCTCCTCATTGTCAAGTTCATTTAGCATATAGTCACTTTCTTCTCCATGCGCAACGGTTGATTGTGTTGGCTGAGGTGTACCAGAATGAGCCATATAATCTAACGTCTCAATATCCACATATAACTCAAAGAAATTGGGACGTATGGTTTTCCACGAATGTTTGTACAAATACATCCAGATCCTCATCATCAGATATCTCAAAACCCGCATATTTGCGGTTTCCATAAGGTATTCTACCAGTTACGAGTGATATCATCTGATTTGGTTGCAACTTTAACTTTCGACGGATCTTTTCATGTAAATCTTCAGCAAACATGCCTCGAACAATATACATTCCTCTTCTATCACCTTCAAAGCTCATACCGTTTGGACCCATCTTTTTAGAACCATTATAATATAGAAATGACCGAATTTCATTCATTTGAATGGTGGATGGACGTAATTTTTCAAAGAGTTAGTAATGAATGATGAGGGCTATAAAGAAGCAAAGTGAAGAAGAGTTAGGAATGAATGAGGGCTAAAGAGAAGCAAAGTGAACAAGAGTTAGGAATGAATGAGTGAACAAAGAGAAGCAAAGTTGCTGCCGAACGCAAAGTGAAGATGAAAAGAGTGAACGAGTGACTATATAGAATTTAGAGGAGCCACGGGAGAATTTGAATTCACTCACGGGAGAAAAAAACCACAGGTACGTTCTGGGATGGGAGCAGGCCTGTGAACTAAGTTACGTGAGGATTCCTCACGCAACTTAGCAACTAAGTTGCGTGAGGAAGCCTCACGCAACTAAGTTGCGTGAGGAATCCTCACGTAACTTAGTGCCAAGTAGCGTGAGGATTCCTCACGCAACTAAGTTGCGTCGAGCTTCTTCACGCAGCTTGATTGTAGAATTCCCAATCCCGTAAACTTTCCTTACGTATCTTATTACGTCCTGTCAGCTGACGCAACCAGCTGCATTACTTTGGTAAATACTTTGAAGTGTGATTTATTTTGGTAAATTTTTTATTTTTAACAATTATTCTGGTCAATTCCCTCGTATTGTCGTTATTTGGTCTCTCTTCTCATTATCTTTATTAACGTCAATCTTTTTTTTAATTTAACCATCTTTATGATTAAAAAACCAAACTTTGCAATTATTATTTTTTAAATATTAACACACACAATTGCGCCGCTGCCGCTGCCACTACCTCCTCCTCCACTGCTGACGCCGTCACCTCCACCCTTGCCACCATTGTCATGACAATTACAGCCACTGTTATTACCTCCTCCATCGTTGCCACTGTTACCACATGTTATCACCATCCCCACCACCGCCACACTACTCTTATCGTCGACTCCACCCCCACACTACTGTCATCGTTGACTCCACCCCCCACAACTATTGCCATCAGATGATCATCGGTGAGGTAACGTGACAGTTATGATAAGCAGGAGCGGATCCAGAAAATTATTCAAGGGGGGATTCGAGGGTTCAGGGCAGCGCCCCCGCAATTTTTTTTTAAGAAAAGTTTTAAATACATTAAAAAACAAAAAAATATCACAAAAAATATTCATGAAATCAAGTGAATATTGATGATGTAATAAGAGAGGTAGTTATTTTACAGACATATCATTTAGAAAAGTAAGGCTAAGTGCTGTTAGAAATGCAGCCACATAAATTACAATGAAGGGTGGGCACTCAATAAGTTCAAGAACATATATTTAATAACAAAAATATATTACAATAAAAATAATTACAATGTCATCCTTCTAGGCCTTATTTTTTAAAATTCCATCCTAATTGCCTTATTATCAATGATATTAAATACATTCTTAACAACAACAAAAAATTGGAAGAGACAAATTCAAGGGGGCACTAAATACATCTTCAACCAAAAAATTTAACCAAGTGACAAATTCAAGGGGGGCAAGTCTCTATAAAATAGATCCGCCTCTGATGATAAGGCATCGAGATGACTCTTAACTATTTTTTATACAAAAATTATATTAAAAGTAAAATAAACTTTGTGTGATATATTAATTTTAAATAATTCTTAAAAAATAACTCAGTTCCCCTGGCTTAAAAATCAAACCAAATACTAACCCTATAATTAGGGATGAGCAAGTGACCCGCACCCCGCCCAACCGCCCACACCCCGCAGATAATTCCCCGGATTAAACCCGCCCAGATTGGGCCCCGCAGATAATTCACGGGTACGGGTCAAGCACGTACCCATTTCCATTATATGGGCTGGTCACGGGTAGAGGGGCGAGGCACCTGTGACCTGTTTAATATTTTTTTTCTTTTTCCCCTCCTCAAATCTCAACTGTGCGTCTCACTCTCAGCGTCTGTGCCCTAATCGACTCCTCCAGCAGTGCACTATTGTAACACCCCCAATTTCTAACAGTTACGATAACATGAAATCTCAATGATTTTGATAAATAATTACTGAAATTCAAAATAAACAACTTTGGGAAGTGTTACCGCCGCACTTGTACTGGGACAAATGCAAGGCTAACTTATTACATTAACATAAATTCAAAGCTTAAATAAATATGCTTGACCATAGCATAAGAAAAGAAATAAATAAATAAAAGACTAGCTAGAATCAACTGAATGTTCTTCCTCACTTCTCACTGCTAGCCCCAACCTTTAGAACGTGTTTCACTGAAAATCTGCTCCCCCGAAGGATTGTCGCAGGCCATAACACAAAAATCAACAAAACTGGTAATCCTAATAAAACACAATTTAAATAGCTCAAATATATTAATAAAATCAAATATATATAATCATATAGTAATTGCATCAAATATCATTCATTATCCATTTCAATGTATTTAGACCCAGGAAACCCTACCAGTCTACCCTGGCTCCAATATAACAATCAAATCAAATATATGATCACGTAGTAATTGAATCAAATATTATTCACATCGAATAAACTATTATTCATTTTATTAAATTCATTTAGACTTGGGAAACCCTGCCAGTCTATTTAGTGAGAAGCAGTGGCGGAGCCAGGATTTTGAATGACGGGGGGCGAGAATATGAAATATTATATCAGAAATAAAAGTACTGAAAATACAATACAGACCTAATATATAAAAAATTAAGAGAAATATATTACAAAAATTAAGATAACTTCACTTGATTCTTACCCTACGTGTTTTCATATTGTTAAACTCATCTATAATTGAATCTGTGCTAAAACTCAAAACAATTTCTTTTTCAATGTATGTAATCAAAGAATTATCAAGAAATTGGTCTTCCATTCTATTTCGAAGTCTGTTCTTGATTATCTTCATAGCAGAGAAAGATCTTTCAGTAGTTGCTGTAGAAACTAGAAGAGTGAGTACAAGTCTAATCACTCTGTCAATAAGAGGGTAAGTGATGGACTTTCCAGTTCTTGCTAGCCCTTGACATAATTCAGATGTAGTTGATACATTAATCAAATCTGGATGTTTAGAAATGTCAAGCTCAAAATGTTGTAACTCCATCTTCAAACGCAATTTTTCTAATTCAGTGAAGTCTCCAGAATAAAATTTATCAACAAGTTTGCAAATGTCATCACTATTAAATGACTTGTACTTGTTTCTTGGATCTAAAGCCATGCTCAAAGCAAGTAATTCAACAAAGATTATCATTGAACCTACTATTTAATTCTTGCAGTTGATAATCAATTGTAGCACAAAAGATATTTTCCCTATAAAATTTTTTAAGTAGAAAAATCACCTTGTTCATTTCGAGCACGACCTCTCCTTCCAATATATTTTGCACTCATATCTGGAATGTCAATGTCATGTTTTATGCAAAATTCTTGAACATGAACCAAGAAAGCATCCCAACCTGTCTCTCTTAATTTCTGAAGTAATTCTTTTGTAGTTGAAACAAGATGTAAGGCATTTGAAATATCTTGAGACTCTCGTTGCAAAGCTTGACAAAGGACTTCAGTAATACCCATAATTTCTTTCATAAGGTGCAATATGATGACAAAATCAAAAGATTTCAATGATGAGTATGCATTATCTGCATCTCCACGACGTGATGCTGTCTTTCCTTCATTAGAAATATTGTCAAGAACTTCACATGTGGCTTGAAACATTTTAAACAAACTGCATATAGAATTGTAATGAGAACTCCAACGAGTAGCTCCAGCTCGATGCAAAGTACCAATCTGATTAAGACCAACTCCTGATTCGAGTTCATCAATAGCAATCATTCTTGCAATTTCATTGGTTTGGGCAACTCTTAACTCATCATTACGCTTACGAGAAGAAGTAGCAATATTAATTATAAAGTTCAATTTTTCAAAAATTGATGAACATGTTTTACCTCATGAGATGCAGCAACCAAGGCAAGTTGAAGGCGATGAGCTAAGCAATGAACATAATAAGCATATGGGCACTCAAAGACAAATTAAAGCCGCAATCCATTCCATTCACCTCTCATATTGCTAGCTCCATCATAGCCTTGCCCTCGAATATTTTCAACATCAAGATTATGGTGACGAAGAGTGTTGAATATTCCTTGTTTCAAAGTCTTAGCACTTGTATCTTCCACATGTACAAGACCAAAAAACCTTTCTCGTATAAAACCATCTTTATCAACATATCTCAAAACAATAGCCATATGCTCCTTTTTAGATACATCACTGGCTTCATCAACAATAAGACAAAACTTGGCATCGGAAATTTCTTCCCGTATTGTGTTCTTTACCTTTTGAGAGAAAACATGAAGAATTTCCTTTTGAATTTGAGGGGAACTATATGATGCATTTTGAGGAGCTTTTTCTAGAACAACCGTTGCAACTTCTTGATTGTAGGAAGCTAAAAACTTTATCATCTCAAGAAAATTACCTCGATTAAGTGAATCTAAATTTTCATCATGGCCACTAAAAGCACATCCTTGAAGAGCAAGCCATCTTGTCACGTCCACAGAAACTTGTAGTCGCAAACGATTAGTTGCAATCTCTTGAGAAGTAAGTTTTTCAACAAATGTCTCAATATGTTGAGATTGATTCATAAGATCATTACATGAACTCATAGCATTTTTATGCGTTGAGATAACATTTTTCCCAACATGGCGTAGAAAAGCACATTTTGCTCCATCATTAACCTTTTTCCAGTTTCTAAATCCCTCATCAACAAATGTATTTAGTCCAGAACGACCACTGCCACTTGGTTTACTAAATAAATAACAAGGCAAACAAAATGCAGCATCTTTACTTGGAGAATACTCTAACCAAGATGGATACAAATCAAACCAAGAAGAGCAAAAATGACGTCGATTCTTCTCTGGCCCAGAAAAAGGATAATTTTGAAGCTTGCACTGAAATGGACCAAGTTTAACATAAGCACGACGAATTTCATCTTGTTGATTTATAGGATATTTCCATATTGGGGGCGTAGTGCAGGATCTCTTTCCAATGAAGCAAGATTAACTTCTTTAACTACTTCTTTATTTTCAATTCTAGGAGACTTTGAAGGAGGAGTCTCAGTATTTGTCAATTCAACATTAGAAGTAGATGAGGGCAAAGACTCACTATTCTTTCTTTTAAAAAAAGTATCAATGGTAGCATTCTTGCCCATAATAATCACCTACAAAGAGTATGAAAATTCCATATCACACATTCCATCTCACAAATTCCATATCACAAACTCCATATCAAAAATTTTAAATCACAAATTTTCTAACTAAACCCTAACTTTATTTTTCTCAACTCAACTATTCAAGTAAAAATATAAACCATATAACTTTTATTCAAACCTCATTAACTCCATTAAAATCAAAATGATCATCAAGAAGCCTCAAAATTTCAAAATCTAACAAATCCCTAAATTTTTCACAAAACAAATTTCATCCAACTAAAAGATAAAAGACTAGAAAAATAAATTATATCACTCACTTAAATCATAATCTTCTGTGCACGTGGGAGTGGGAGGACTATTGAATATCTTCTTCGGATTTGCTGCTGCGTTGGCCGACTGGAGAATTCATTAAAAAGGGAAGGTTGAAAAGGGGGTTTTAATGTGTTGTGGCTCCGCTTGTGACTCTACGGCTTTTGAAACTGTGCAGTGTGGGGGTTTTAATTTTGAATTGATCATTGTGAATTTTGTGATTTGTGGGCTGCATTATTGGCTTTCGGTGTCTCCAATTATGGAATAAAGTTGGGCCCATGCATATTACTTAGACTGTTGGCTTTCCATGCATATTCTTATCCAAAAAAAAGTTCCATACATATATTCCCATACTCATTAAATTTTTTTTGGGGGGGGGGGCGGGGGCCCACCCTAGCCCCCCTGTATCCGCCCCTGGTGGGAAGAGAACCATGGTAGACCCGGGAAACCCTGTCAGTCTACCTTGTGACCCGGGAAACACTGCCAGTCACAAATAATCAAATTGGCCATAAGATATTTCGTCCTAATTTGCACACCTCTTCCCAAAGTTTCTACTAATGTCCCGGGAAACCCTGCCAAACACCACTTTAGGAAGAACAGATATAATCGATTCACATCAAATAACATATCGGAGGCATAAAGCCTAAGGGTTGTGTTCATCACTTTAGGAGGTACCATCCCAAAGCTATCCTCCCACGATTTAAATTGTTTCAATCACATACAAAATGGATTTCTCAAATTTATGGAAACCAAACCGAATATATATACTGCTATTTGTTAATTACGAAAACCAAGGCAAGACCATTTAAAAGTACATGTATATATATTAGACACAAAGCAGATTGGTCAACTTGCACAAAAACCGAGGTAACCAAAGCAAAATATGTACATGTATATTTACAAACCATGAAAATGGTAAATGGTTTTGCAAAAGTTAATCACGTAAATCAAGAAAGAGAAATATATGTGTATACAAGAAGGTATGACATTTTGTTTTCATAAAGTAATTCACGTTAACCGAAAAGGAAAAACATATATATAAATATACAAATGCAGCAACACATTTAAGGGTTTTTCACAAAAATCGAGACCGTCATGTAACAGTTAATTCCTATTGTTCTAGGGATTAGGATTACATATAACATATATTTCATATAAAACAACCTTATGATGTATTTAGGATCATAATTACCCTATCAAAATTCATATAAAATTAACCTAAGACATATGGGGATTAGTGTTACATATAATATATTTCATATATAACAAACACATATGATATATTTAGAATCATAATTACCTATCAAGATTCATATAAAATTAACCTAAGACATATAGGGATTAGGATTACATAAAATATATATTTCATATAAAACAACCCTATGATATATTTAGGATCATAATTACCCTATCAAAATTCATATAGAATAACCTAAGCTATATGGGAATTAGGATTACAGATAATATATATTTCATATAAAACAACCTTATGATATATTTAGGATCATAATTACCCTATCAAAATTCTTATAAAATTAACCTAAGACATAGGGGGATTAGGATTACATATAATATATATTTCATATAAAACAACCTTATGATATATTTACGATCATAATTACCCTATCAAAATTCATATAGAATTAACTTAAGCTATATGGGAATTATGATTACATATAATATATATTTCATATAAAACAACCTTATAGTATATTTAGGAACATAATTACCCTATCAGAATTCATATAAAATTAACCTAAGACATATGGGGATTAGGATTACATATAATATATATTTCATATAAAAGAACCCTATGATATATTTAGGATCATAATTACCCTATCAAAATTCATATAGAATTAACTTAAACTATATGGGGATCAGGATTACAGATAATATATATTTCATATAAAATAACCTTATGATATATTTAGGATCATAATTTGTAACACTCCAATTTACTGACAATTATAATAACATAAATCTCAATGATTTTAATAAATAGTTACTGAAATTCAGAGTAAACAACCTTGGGAAGTGTTACCGCCGCACTTGTACCGGGACAAGTGCAAGGCTACTTATTGCATTAACATAAATCCAACTGAAATAAAAATGTTTTATAAAAAAGAAAAAATAAAATAAAACTAGCTAGAAATAATCCTAGAAATCTCTACGTCGTCATCCTCACTTCTCACTGCTAGCCCCAACCTCGAGAACCTGCTTCACTGAAAATCTGCTCCCCCGAAGGATTGTCACAGCCCATAACACACAAAAATCAAGAAACGCGCTGGTAATCCCAATAAAATAGGAGTTAAGTGGCTCAAATACTTCACTCCCTGTGACCCGGAACACCCAGAAACCGGCCAGTCACTAATCATCAAATTGGCCATAAAACATTTCGTCCTAATGTGCTAACCTCTTCCCAAATTTGCTACTAGTGTCCCGAAAACCTGCCAAACACCACTTTGGGAAGAAAGGATATAATCGGTTCACATCAAATACATATCGGAGGCATAAAGCCTAAAGGTTGTGTTCATCACTTTAGGAGGTACCATCCCAAAGCTATCTTCCCACGATTTAAATTGTTTCAAATACACACAAAAATGAATTTCTTAAATTTACGGAAACAAACCAAATATATATATACACACACACTGCTATTTGTCAATTACTGAAACCTAGGTAAAACCATCTTAAATTCCATCGCACAAACTGAAGCACCCAAATAACAAAAAAAAAAAACGTACATGATATAGGTTTCAACCATGGCACTATTTATTTTGTTTATATCATGGTAGTGTCCGTGGTGTATAGAAAGGGAAGTCACTTTAGAGATGAATTTTGATCAGCTTTAACAATTGAAATCGCAAAAGCAAGCCCAATGAAATAAAGTAAGTGGGCCACATGATCCTGAAAGAGTATGCTCCACGATTGTGCAAGTATTATTACATTCATCATTGTTATCACATATAATGTTTCGATCACGCAAGCCGAGGCCTCCAAAGCAAATAAAAAGAAAAATGTACAGGTTCGTTCATGCATTAGGTATCAAGATCCCTATAAACTTAACCTAAGCTATATGAGAATTAGGATTACAGATAATATTAATTTCATATAGAATAACCTTATGATATATTTAGGATACTAATTACTCTATCAGAATTCATATGGAATTAACCTAAGCTATATGAGAATTAGGATTACCTATCAAGATTCCTATTAACCTAGGACTCATGGGATTAGGGTTACATATAGTATGGATTAGCCTACGCTATATGGGAATTAGGATTACCTGGTCTCCGTCTTTGCTAGCCTTCGAGAAAAACGCTTTGATAAGAGTGCGGGAGGAGGATGCCGTAGCAGAGAAAAGAGTCGAGCGTTTTCTAGGTTTAGGCGGCTAAACCTAAGTTTATAATTAACATCTAGGGTTTTAGCGATTGGGCTGGGCTATTTAATTATTGCAAATTAATAAATTAATACTAAAAACATTATTAATTTCTAGATATTTTATATATTATTATTATCTTATTATTTTAATCTATTATTATTATTATTATTATTATTTATATTATTAATCAGGGGTATTACATAATTACTCTATCAGAATTCATATAAAATTAACCAAAGCTATATGAGAATTAGGATTACCTGGTCTCCGTTTTTGCTAACCTCTTAGAAGAATAATTTGATGCAGAGTAAGAATAGATGAAGTAGTAGAGGAGAAGAGGAGCATTGAGTGTTAGCTAGGGTTAGGCTTGGCCTCTATTTATAATTTAAAATTAGGATTTAGCTATGGGTTGGGCTCTAAATTTCATTATTACTATATATATAACGATACCTTCTAAATCTTATTATTACCATACTATTTATTATAATCATTATTATTACTATTAATAATAATCTGGGGCACTTAAATTAGGGTTAGACTCTTATAAAGTGTTGAAATTTTGTTTGACATTTTTATGGACGTTTTTGAAGAAAAAGGAAATAAATGTGATCCATCATCTTAAATTCAATCAATCAATTAATCCAACAATCAAGATATGAATATGATATAAAATTCAATCAATCAATCAAGATGTGAATTTAATGTGACTTGGCTAACAAGTAGTGCACTCCAACAATCAAGATATGAATATGATTCATTATATTAAATTCAATCAACCAATCAAGATGTGAATTTAATATGACTTGGTTGACAAGTAGTGGACTTGTTACCTAAAACCCTTTTCTTAGTGCATAGGCTGAAAATTCCTAAAAAAGAGGGTTATTACTATTTATAATAATATGGGGTATTACAACTATTCACCAACAAACAATTCGGTTGTAACTTGCTACGACTCACTCTCGACGACTCGTTGGAACAAGGGGATATCAGCGAAGCTCTCTCAAATTCGGCTGCAGAATTCACGAGACTAGCAAGTCACGACGCACAATTCGGCTGTAGAATTTTTTGCGATTCAAGCGAAGCTCTCTCAAATCCTCCACCGTCGTTATCTTGCTCGAATCAAACCCTCGCACCGTAAGTCTTCTTGAATCTTGCTTCTTGTATCTTCTTGAAGCGAAGCTCTGTAACTTGCTGTATCTGAATCTTGCTTCCTGTCAAGAGCACAACGTTAACTTGTTGTATCTGAATCTTGCTTCCTGTCAAGAGCACAACGTTTTCTTGCTGTAACTTGCTGTATCTTATAGGTTTTCTTGTCTGTATCTTGTTTCCTTCGGCATATATAGAAATTGATTGTGATTTGTGAGATTGTCCCACTCCCACTTGTATGTGTTTGTGAATAGTTGTGCTGTGTGTGTATAATTTAATGGTGTCGAGTATGTGTTTGTGAATAGTTGTGTTGTGTGCCTGTGTGTGTATAATTTAATGGTGCCAACTGCTAAACATAGTATATTTAATGGTGTGTGCATAAAAAGAGATAGTCCCACGGTCCCACTTGTGCATAAAAATAAACAAAAAGAAGAATCAAAATGCTTCTTCTGCATTTGCCCACGGTCCCACTCTCACTTGTGTTTGTTTTTATCTTATCTTTTCTTGAACATGTCCATTGTTCAACAAGCTACGTGGGACTATATATTAAAAAACAAACACTGATTGGTTACCTGTAGAAGCACTTAAGTATATATATTTTATTCCCTTTAGACGTCCCACCATATCAGTGACAAAAGGTAAATGATTATTTGTTTTTAATATATATTTGAGTGCTTCAACAAGCTACAGGTATTTTATTCCCTTTATTGAACATGTCCCACTCTCACTTCATTTTAATATTCTATAGACGTCCCACAATATTCCACCAGTAGAATTTTTATTTGATTATTTGTTTTTATCTTGAAATTAGCATGGCACATATTCCACCAAATAATGTGCAAGGGCAAGCTCCAAATGTTGTAGGGGAAGCTACTCAAGCTAGTAATGAACCACAATGTATTGCTGCCCATGTTGAGAATGAGATGACAAATGAGGAACAAGATAATGATTCCCAACCTAGAAAAAAAAAAGAGTCATTTGAAATATGGAACCATTTTACAAGGCTGCCACTTGCTGAAACTAAAGGAAAACATAGGTCAAAGTGAAAATACTATGTAGCAACTTATGCGAGTCATCCTTTGCAAGATGGCACTAAACAATTATGGAGACATTTTGGCAAGTGTCCAAACAATCCTAACAAAGCAAGCAAGGGTCAAAGCTTGTTTGCGGCTATGACAAATCAAATAGTGACTCGTCACTTATTCAGTCAATAGCGAGGTAGAAAGGCTATTGCTAAGTACATCATAAAGGATGAGGTGCCTTTCCGAGCTGTGGAAAATGAGGGGTTGATAGAACTTTTGCAAGAGTTTCAACCTAAATTTCAAATGTCATCAAGATGGACAGCTGCTAGAGATTGCTATGGCATATATAAAGAACAAGCAAATATCTTGACAAAATATTTCAAGACTTCAAAAGTCTGTGTGTCTTTCACAACCGATTGTGGACATCTATGCAAAATAACAACTACATGTGTTTGACTGCACATTGGATTGATGATGATTAGATTTTGCAGAAACGCATTCTGAATTTTTGTGAGATTAAAGATCATAGAGGTGAGTCAATTGCCAAACAAATTGAGGATTGCTTATTCCAATGGTGCATTGACAAAGTGTATACGATCACATTTGACAACGCTTCTGCCAATGATTCTGCAATTGCAATCCTAAAAAAGCATTTCAAGAGTTGGGATGGTTTTGCAATGGTATGTGATGGGGAATTTTTGCAAATGTGGTGTGCTGCTCACATATTGAACTTGGTTGTTTCTGAAGGTTTAAAAGAAATGAACAAGTCTATTGAGCTCATCTGACATGCAGTAAAATATGTTAAATCTTCTCCGTCAAGGAAACGTAAGTTCATAATGTTGGCTGAAAGAGAACGAGTTGAATCAAAAAGCCTTCTTACCTTGGAATGTCCTACGAGGTAATTTTTTTAATAATTTGTATTGATGTGATAATGTATTGATATGATAATGTATTGAGGTTTAATTGTTTTTCATTTCTATCATGTCATTAGGTGGAACTCAACAAACCTTATGCTTGAGAGCGTTGTTAAGTTTGTCAAAATCTTTACTCGGATGGAGGAGGAGGATGAAGAATACAAACAATACTTCAAGAAGAACGTAGATTCCAGTCGAGGCACTTTTATCTTGATTGATGCTCGTGAAGGTGTTGACGATGTATTCGATGATACAACTACAAGAAGGATTGTTGACCCTACAATTTTGCCTCCTAGTGCATATGATTGGAGCACTGCAAATGAGTTTCTTGGCTTTTTAAAATTGTTTTACAACATGACATTGAAGTTTTCTGGATCAAACTATGTTACAAGTAACACTTGTTTCCAACACATAGTTTCAATTCAGACAAGCCTTGAATCAAATGCAAGTAGCTCCTACTCTTTGTTGGGTCACATGTCAAGAAGAATGCTATCAAAGTTTAACAAATATTGGGGAGCAGCTGAGAAAATGAATCTTTTATTGATTGTGGCTGTGACACTAGACCCCAGATATAAATTGACATATGTCAAGATTGCTTTCACTGACCTTTTTCATGAACCAACAAAGTGTGAAGCTATGTTGAGGAAGATTACAAGTTTATTGTATCGTTTATATGACCACTATTCAGCTACTGTTCATGTTGGTGAATCTTCTTCTCAACCAACATCGGAGCAAGGGGATCATGTTGAGTTAGAACTTGAAGTGCCCTTGGCATCTGGTGATGCTACATTCCAAAAGTTTTTGGCCCAGGCAGATGCAGAGAGTAATGTTGAGAAAATTTCAGAAGTGGATGAATACTGTAATACCCCAGATTATTATAAATAGTAATAACCCTCTTTTTTAGGAATTTTCAGCTTATGCACTAAGAAAAGGGTTTTAGGTAATAAGTCTACTACTTGTCAATCAAGTCACATTAAATTTACATCTTGATTGATTGATTGAATTTAATATCATATTCATATCTTGATTGTTGGATTAATTGATTGATTGAATTTAAGATGATGGATTGCATTTATTTCATTTTTCTTCAAAAACGTCCATAAAAATGTCACACAAAATTTCAGCACTTTATAAGAGTCTAACCCTAATTTAAGTGCCCCAGATTATTATTAATAGTAATAATAATGATAATAATAATAAATAGTATGGTAATCATAGAGATTTAGAAGGTATTGTTATATATATAGTAATAATGAGATTAAGAGCCCAGCCCATAGCTAAACCCTAATTTTAAATTATAAATAGAGGCCTACCTAACCCTAGCTAACGCTCAATACTCTTCTACTACTCCCTCTATTCTTACTCTGTCAAATTATTCTTCTAAGAGGTTAGCAAAACGGAGACCAAGTAATCCTAATCCCCATATGTCTTAGATTAATTTTATATGAATTTTGATAGGGTAATTATGATCCTAAATATATCATAAGGTTGTTTTATATGAAAATTATATTATATGTAATTCTAATCCCCATGTAGCTTAGGTTAATTTTATATGAATTTTGATAGGATAATTATGATCTTAAATATATCATAAGGTTGTTTTATATGAAATATATATTATATGTAATCTTAATCCCCATATAGCTTATGTTAATTCTATATGAATTCTGATAGGGTAATTATGATCTTAAATATATTATAGTGTTGTTTTATATGAAATATATATTATATGTAATCCTAATCCCTAGAACAATAGGAATTAATTGTTACATGCCGATCTCGATTTTTGTGGAAAACCCTAAATGTGTCGCTGCATTTGTATATTTATATATATGTTTTTCCTTTTCGGTTAGGGTGAATTTCTTTATGAAAACAAAATGTCATACTTTCCTGAATACATATATATTTCTCCTTCTTGATTTGTGTGATTAACTTTTGCAAAACCATGGTTTCGTAAATTATACCTGTACATATTTTGCTTTGGTTACCTCAGTTTTGTGCAAGTTGACCGATCTACTTTGTGTCTAATATATATACATGTACTTTTTAATTGTCTTGCCTTGTTTTCGTAATTGGCAAATAACAATATATATGTATATTTGGTTTGGTTTCCGTAAATTCAAGAAATCCATTTTGTGTGTGATTAAAATAATTTAATCGTGGGAGGATAGCTTTGGGATGGTACCTCCTAAAGTGATGAACACAACCCTTAGGCTTTATGCCTCTGATATGTTATTTGATGTGAACCGATTATATCTGTTCTTCCCAAAGTGGTGTTTGGCAGGTTTCCGGGACACTAGTAGCAACTTTGGGAAGAGGTGTGCACATTAGGACGAAATGTTTTATGGCCAATTTGATGATTTGTGACTGGCAGGTTTCCGGGTCACAGGGTAGACTGGCAGGTTTCCGGGTCTACCATGATTCTCTTCCCACTAAACAGACTGACAGGTTTCCCGGGTCTAAATGAATTTTAAAAGATAATGAATAATATTTTATGCAATTACTATATGATTATATATATTTAATTTGATTAGTATATTTGAGCTATTTAAATTGTGTTTTATTAGGATTACTAGCTTTGCTGATTTTTGTTTATGGGCTGCGACGATCCTTCGGGGGAGCAGATTTTCAGTGAAATAGGTTCTAAAGGTTAGGACTAGCAATGAGAAGTGAGGAAGAACATTCAATTGATTCTAGTTAGTTTTTTATATTTCTTTTTATGCTCTGAATAAAACGTATTTATTTAATTTTGGATTTATGTTAATGTAATAAGTTAGCCTTGCACTTGTTCCAGTACAAGTGCGGTAACACTTCCCAAAGTTGTTTATTTTGAATTTCAGTAATTATTCATAAAAATAATTGCAGTTTTATGTTATTATAATTGTTAGAAATGGGGGTGTTACAAATACCTTCGAGCTGAATTGGTTAGTTATCGTGATTCAAAATTCGACCTCTTGGCATGGTGGAAAGGCAATGCTTGTAAGTATAAAGTGTTAAGCTTGATCACACGTGATATATTGGTTGTTCCAGTCTCTACTGTCTCTTCAGAAGCAGCTTTTAGCACCAGGGGTCGAGTATTAGATGCATTCAGGAGCTCTTTATCCTCAAAGATGGCTGAGGCACTCATATGTGCACAAAATTGGCTATCAGTGAAACCACCCAACATCAATGACTTGATTGTGATAATTTTGATGAGATTGAAGCTATTGTTATCGGTATATTAATTTGCATTTTCTATTTTCAGTTATTAATGTTTCATTTCTATTTTCGTATTAATTAGGATTTATCTTCTTTCATTTTGTAGAGGAAGATGCAGCAGCAGGAGGCGGATCTGAGCAGTGAATATTAATATTGAACTCTTACTTGAATTTCTTATGTTTCAAGTCATCAAATTTGAACTTCAATTATTAATATTGTTCTATTTTTATGTTTGAATTGTGAAGTTGTGATGATTGAAGTTTGAATTGATGTGTAACACCCCCAATTTCTAACAGTTACGACAACATCAAATTTCAAAGATTTTTATAAATAATCAATGAAATTCAAAATAAACAACATTAGGAAGTGTTACCGCCGCACTTGTACTGGGACAAGTGCAAGGCTACTTATTACATTAACATAAATCCAAAACTTAAATAAATAGGTTTATTCGGAGCATAGGAAAATAAAATAAACTAGCTAGGATTAATCGAACGTTCTTCCTCACTTCTTACTACTAGCCCCAACCTCGAGAACCTGCTTCACTGAAAATCTGCTCCCCCGAAGGATCGTCGCAGCCCATAACACACAAAAATCAGCAAACGCTGGTAATCCTAATAAAGCACAATTTGCATAGCTCAAATATATTAATCAAATCAAATATAAATAATCATATAGTAATTGCATCAAATATCATTCATTATCTTTTTAAAATTGTATTTAGACCCGGGAAACCCTGCCAGTCTGTTTAGTGGGAAGAGACCCATGGTAGACCCGGGAAACCCCGATCTACCCTGGCTCCAATATAACAATCAAATCAAATATATGATCACGTAGTAATTGAATCAAATATTATTCACATCGAATAAACTATTATTCATTTTATTAAATTCGTTTAGACCCGGGAAACTCTACCAGTCTATTTAGTGGGAAGAGAACCATGGTAGACCCGGAAACCGGCCAGTCACTCCCTGTGACCCGGAAGACCCGGAAACCGGACAGTCTATCCTGTGACCCGAAAGACCCGGAAACCGGCCAGTCACTCCCTGTGACCCGGAAGACCCGAAAACCGGCCAGTCACAAATCATCAAATTGGCCATAAAACATTTCTTCCTAATGTGCACACCTCTTCCTATTTAAAAAATTGAACTATAATTTACATACTCTTAGTTGCATATACTCCTGAAATTTCAAAATTTAAATTTAACCACCTTAGAATATTAATTTTTATTTTACTACATTTGAACCTTTGATTTTATTTTAAAAAATTTTACTTGTCCAACTACATTTTACTAATATGTTTATAAGAACTCATCCAAAACAAAAAAGTTTGTAAGAGTTACTAGGTACTATTAAAAACTACATTACAATAGCTGATAAACAATGAATTAGTTTAGAATACTGAATGCTGCCTAGAATATATTTCATGATGTTGGATGTATCTTAACCCTTGAAAAAGTGACAAAAATCGAACTTTGTTGTTGAGATTTTTTGTGTGAACTATGTTAGAACAAGACTTTCACCTAAGAGGGGTGATAATTAAAAACTCAAAATTTAATGCAAACTTTAAGAAATATGATAGAGTTGAAGATATGTCGTCAAAGATAAACACACGAGATTTATACTGGTTTGGTCCAAACCACTTGACCTACATTTAGTCCTCAGAAGCCTTCTAAGATTTTCAATATTCTCCAAAATTCACAGGGCTCTTGGTGCCTCAATACAAGCTAATTCTTTTTCAACGAACAATTGTTTCCCTTTACACTCTTCAATTTAATGCCTACTCAAAATTTCACAATCTTGAGTCTCTCAGATAATAAATGAATCAATAAATGTCTCTTACAAGAGTAGATATATTATCACTGAAGTACAGACTCAAATTTAAGAGCTGAAGATTTTACAATAAATATGACAGTAAGTTTTTACAGGTAGAGTGAATTAATGATCGTTGCCTTGTTGAATACAACCGTTGGAGTGTCCATGGTCATTGTTATAGTCGTTGGAGTCTCTGAACATTCTTTATGTCTAAGAAATTAGCCGTTGGAGCATAAAGAATGTTCGTCGTTTGAATATCCTTTGCATTTAATGCTTCTGACACAAAATTGTTTTTTTCCAATTTGTGTGTTAATCCTTGTTTGATCACCTATAAAACACTTAAACACTAATATAATGAAGAGTTAGAGTTATTGCTTCAAAAAGAGTATTCTAGTTCACATATAACATCTTACAATTTTTGCATCTGGCAAAGTACTTAGTGAACTTCTTGGAGTCTAAAAGTTTGTCTGCTTTGAAGCCAAGGGGTGCCACTGTGATATCCTCCTCCTCGGTGCCACTGTGATATCCTCCTCCTCCTCCTCCTCCTCCTCCTCCTCCTCCTCCTCCTCCTCCTCCTCCTCTTCTTCTTCTTCTCCTCTTCCCTCAACTTCATGAGAAACCTCGAGTTGAGTAGTTCCTGAAGATGGTCTTTCATTTTGTTGAGGTCTAGAACTTTTGGCTTCATCAAGCATGTTAGCCATGACCTTAGTGATTCTGGCATTGTATCAAGATTTTTGTATCTATCCTTCATTCCATGAAGGAGCATCAGTGTCAGAGTTTGAATGTGGAGGACTTGGAGGCGCTTTATTCTTGCCTTTTCCTGCTAAAGTAGGAGATTTTGTTTTGGATCGAGTTACCATAGGCTCTTTGATTACAACCCCTTTGGCCTTAGTAATTTCTGGTGAAGCTTGCTTAAGGGTGCTTCTTTGGTTTGGGCTTTGGAGTTTTCTTCTGATTTTTGGTTGAATGAGGTGGTGGGGACCTTGATGACTCTTCCTCTTGCCGAATAGTAGTCTTAGTTCTTGCCATGATGATTGGTACTCCGAAACTTGTAAATTGTGTAAGGTGACTGTCGGACTATCGGTATTTTAGGGAAGAAGAAGTGTTTGGAAGTGAAAATGGTAGGTTTTGGTTGGAAATGTGTAGGGAACAATATATGAAAAGTTTCTCCAAAGCACTAGAAGTTGCACTTGAAGTGATTTGATGAAATTGACACTGATTTGATGAAATTAACGCTACTTATGTAAAAATTGGAACTAGTCCTCGACATCACTCAAGTGACCACTCGAGTGATCTTGGGTCATCACTTGAGTGATCATACCCCCGAACGTTTAAAAAGGTTATAAATCTGATGCTTGACCCGAATATTCTTGTAAATATTTGATAATAAGTCCTTGTTGAGAGTAACGACTCATTCCAGCCTCTATTTGCTTGTTGGATCATGAATTGTTCATCTTATCTTTCTATACTGATGATCACTCGAGTGATTCATGGATGATCACTCAAGTAATTCCTGGCTGTTTCATTCTTCAACTCTTTCAACTTCCACCTCTTCATTTCTAACTATTGGAGTTATCTCTTGGAGTCGTGCCTCTTCACCTCATCACTCAAGTGATCATTTAGTAATGTTCTTCATCACTAGCAAACATCACTCGGGTGATGTCGTTGTGATGAGTCTCTCTGTTTATCTCTGTTTCTTCTATCATGTAACATAACATCTTTCCAAAATCCTGCAAAACAACTTTCTAAATACTTCGATGCTTAAATTAGTATTCTAATCATCAAAACAAGTATAATAAACAATCAAAAGATAAAAATTAACAAGATTAACTTACAACTCATTGGGATTTACTATTCTCAATTCTCTTCGTATATACAAGAATTGATCCTTTGCAAGTGGTTTTGTAAAGATGTCAGCTATTTTGAGATGTGTAGGGATGAAAACTACTTTAACATTCTTCTTTTGAAAATGATATCTAATCAATTGATGTCTCACATCAATGTTCTTGATTCTTGAGTGTCGTACCAAATTCTTGGCTAGGCTTATAGTGCTTGTGTTGTCACAATAAATTGGAATCTCCTTTAAGTGAATGCCTAGATCTTGAGGTTGTTGCTTTAGCCATAGAACTTGTGCACAAAAACTTGAGGTAGTGATGTATTTATCTTCAGTAGATGATAAGGATACTGTGTTTTGCTTCTTGATGAACCATGATACTATAGAGCCACCAAGGAATTAACATTGACGACTTGAGCTCTTTCCATCAGTCTTGTACCCTCTATGGTTGGAATCATAGTATACAATCAAATACTCATTGTTTCCTCTAGGATACCATATGCCAAGTTTGGCCGTGTCTGCAAGATATCTAAATATCCTCTTTACTATCTGAGCATTGATATATTGCACACATATCTACGCTGAATTGAATGTTAGGTCTACTTGCAGTGAGGTAAAGTAGGGAGCCAATCATTGATAGAGATTTTCCGTGTCTCTCAAAATAACCAGATTCAATAAAAGATTTGCAGTAATAGGGAACCTGGATCGTTTTCCCAACGAATTCGCAGTGGGTTTGATTGTACAGTAACAGTGAAACAGAAACAGTAAAAATGAGGGAGGGGTTTTTTTTTGGTTCAAACAGATTAAAAACGAAATAAACAAAAACAGAACGAAATGAAAATAATCAAATTAAAATTGATCAACCCAACATCCGGATTCCAGAGACTTCCATCATTGAACAAAATATGAACAAACTCATGATTGGTTCTGGACGAACCAAAATCTCTGCGTTCGTCCAAAAAATCCCTCGACTAGACGATCGCCTAGCATCTGTCCGAACAGTGGCGTCTCACTGTGCGATCACACAGTAAAACTGGAACCTAGTTCGAACTTAGTCCTTGGGATGAACCAAACCGAATATTAAATCTAATTTTCGAACTATTTTCAGAAATCGAATCTGATAAGATGAAAACAGAAATGAGTAACATTACTAATTAAGCACAAGCTATCTGAACGAATCATGGAATCCTCAATGTTAGGTTAATCGCAGAAGCTCAGCCAAGCATGGCTGGAAAAAATGAAGAATAGATGAAGAACGTGAAGAACATTGTAGAGAAAATGAAACTTATTTGTTTAATCCGAAAATGTGTAAAAACACAATGACATAAGTGTTTGTGGTTGCTTCCTAACTTAACCTAAAATGGAAAAACGAAATAGGGCTCAAATCCACAATTCAGGCCCAAACAAAAATAAAATAAAAATGGGCTTTAATTACAAAATTCGAGCCCGAATAAAAATCCAGAAATATACATCTGACTTTGGCTCAAAAATCGACCACCCTCTTGTCCGACTTTGCCCTTCATGTTCACATAACAATTGTAGCCCTTTGAATCATCTGAAATACGAAAGAAGAATAAGGTAAATCTGATGTCTGGTTCAAGAGTTATGGTAAAAAATAGTGAAGCAATGTAAACCTGGAACTTTATCATTAAAATGACTAAAATCTAATGAAAGTCCCAAAGTCTAAATAAGCATAAAAGTCATTATTTATTAACTAAAGAGTCCTAAATTATTAGTCAATAGTACTAAAGAAGTGTATGAAATATTCAATTATCAAATTCCCCCACACTTATCTTTTTGCACTCCTGAGCAAAATTCAAAGAAAAAGATTAAAAGGAAAAACTCTTCGTTTCTAACAATTGCTAACAATGCAAAAATTGAACAAGGAACACAAAGCTTCAAAAGACCAATGAATCAAGACCAAAATCCCTTCATCTCAAATTACAAATCATGGCAATCTCAATCAATGATGCTAATTGATGAGCACTATTTATACCATGTTTTCCCTGTATCCTATGACTGAATTGTGTAGTAAACATAAGCTTAATTACATTTAATCCGAGCAAAAAGGCATTAATTCATTATATGGGGAACTTAAGGATGAAGTTTATAAACATGAATAAATCACATACGCATCCTAAACATGTGCTGAGAAAAAGATCATGTTTTGAGATTTTGTGTGAAAGGCACACAACATGGTTGATACAATGCTTACAATGCTATAGCATCGGGACAGCCTCCTCGAAGCGCAATACAATGCATCCCCTGAAGCTATAGCAGAGTAAGTGAACAAATGCTATGCGGCATTTGTTCTGATCGTTTGTCAATGTTATTTTAGGAAACAAAGAGTAGATTGGTAAACTGTTAGATTGCTGACGTATTGGAATAAAAGATGCGGAATATCGAAACTAAAGATTTGAAGTATCCCGCAATATCAGCAGAATCAATCCACCGAGATTCGAAAGGGAAGATATGATTGGACCTCGACAGATTAGTAAAGGCCCAGTTCGTTGAACGTACATAGCAAGTAATCCCGACTATATAAGGAAACAAGAGCCAACCCTAAAGGTCGTCAAAGTCATTGAGAGTAAAAGACCACCCCTTACGGCCAGACTCAAGAGGAGAGTGAGAGAAGTTACAAAGCACGAGACATTCAGGAGAACCAGTATCCTTCCTTACAAGTGAGACGGAGATAAGAAGACGTGGAGCTGTAAGGTGAAGGGATCTTTCCACGCCGTCGAACCTCTATCAAGCTTTCTGTTTTGCTTTCATTTATTTTAGTTAATCTTTCGATCATGGGCTATTCTGTTGTACTCTGTTTAGTGTTTCCCTCGTCAGTCATGAACTAAACTTTCTTTGGCTAAGCGAGGATGATGTCCTAAGTATGGAATGAACCCAATTGCTAGTTTTAATTCAATACATTCAGTTTGCTTATTAGTGATTTAATTTCTTGTCGATTAGCGAGAGCTAAGGACTAGATCAGTGGCTTTGGTTTACCGAGAGGGAGTCGAGGTTAGACCTCTGAGAAACAATATGATCGCTAGGCAGGCTAGTGAAAGGCTTAACCTATTATTGTAGGTTTCAGAGATGGGTCTACCACTCATAACCATAACACCTTGAATTGTAATGAACAACTTAACTAGAAAATCGCCATAGATATATGGGAGAAGTAAGTTAGGATTGTACGTATCGGACGCGAGAGCTTCGATAGATTAGAGTGGTGGGTTAACTGAATAGTTGTGTTAACGGTGTCTATGTTGTAGCATTGCGAGAGCTGTGCAGCATAGATGCTATAGCATTGTGTGTGGGGCAACTGGGGGATTGATGTGCTTAGGGAGGATTCTGAGCTCAGCCTAATCTCTTACTGATATCCTTTCAACTATGACCATTTGTTTCTTTTCTTGCTTTTAGAATAGCTATAAAACCTCAAACCAAATCAGATTTATTTTCTTTTCAAATACAACTGAATTCGTGATTAGGCGTCAACATTTGGTATCCCAGTCTCTGTGGGACGATATTCTACTTACTCTTTATTAATTGTTCGATTGGTTCACTTGCCATCATGGAAATCGACCAACACTAATCACTAAAGATGATCTCTTAAAGGATGCCCTCAATCAATCTCTCAAGTTTATAGGGTAAATTAGTGTATCGCTCAATTTCTACTCAAGAAAATTGTTCTACCATAAGCTTACTCAATTTCTACGTCTCTACTACTCATAACATATGCATGCACAGATCAAGAGAGTTTGTTATTAAAGGTTGTAATGGGGCTAGGGTGAAGGTAGGTAATAGTATGGAGTGAGAGGCTAAGCACCAAAGAAATTAAAAAGAGCATTGATTAACAATTATTCTCTACGTATGAAAGCTTTTATTTTTCTCATGCATTCCTTTCTTTCTATGTATTTTCTTTTCTTTTTTGAAAATATATACATAATCACAATGACAAAATCAAATATCTCTCCCCCCACACTTAAACTATTGCACTCCTGAGCAACCCCTATACTTAAACACAAAACCAAGTGAAACCTAAGGTGCAGAATAAATCTCTAAGGTGCAGAATAAAATGGTTTTACGCTTAGGCTTGTAATGTTGCTTAAAAAAGAATGAGTTAAAAAGGTACAAATGGGATAGAAAAGGAAACATAATGCAAGGGAAAGTTATTTGGCCAAAATGGGGAAATAAAAGAAACAAAACAAGCTTCCATCATATTCATGCAAGTAAGTGAAAAATGTAGTTTCAAAAAGAAAAGGAGCAAGTTCTAGATAACACAAATCATGAGCAAATGCACACATGAAAGAAAGAATGGTAAAAGATGAATTCCATTCATGTAGGCCCAAAACCTCACAAGGTCAATACCAACTTAGGCTATCAACATCACCAAATCAACTACCAAGACATGTAATCGAAGAGTCAAAAATTGCAAACCAAACAGAATGATCCATTAAAGCCAAAATGTCCAAATTCATAATATGTAGCAATCATAGAAAGAGAGACTATATTTATTTTAAAAAAACAAAGTGGAAAAATGAAAACAAATTAAAGAAAGAGGGAGAAGAAAGAAGAATACTCCCCAAGGGGTTTATGGAGGATAAATGGCATCAATGAGGAGAATATTTGCTTCCTCAGGCTGCTGCTGGGATCCCTCATGAAATTGCTTGAGGCGATGCCCATTTGCCTTGAAGGTTTGTCTTGTGGGTGGATCACATAGCTCAACAATACCAAATGGAAGATGACCCAATTGTCTTTGTTTGTGCTTTGGTTGACATTGAGGAGGTTGTGGAAAAGCCTTTCTACATAGTAGACATCCTTCACTTGCACTCCATCTTTCTTGTCAACTTCTCCAATTGCCACAATTTTTCCTGATTGATTTCCCCAACGCTCACTTTGCCTCTATCTTTTGGTCTCATTGTGGCAAATTTGTTTTTATCTCTAGTAATGTGTTTCAAGGATCCACTATCAATATACCATTTACTTTCTTTTGATCCACTAAACATATATTGGTAATCTCCTCATCATCACTTTCTTCATCAGATGAGTTGTCTCCCCAGATGGCTAAGACATACACCTTCTTTTTAGAGTACTTGTTCTTCTTCCCTTTGTTCTTTAGATAAACAAGACATTCAGATTTGATGTGTGTAGGTTTATCACATTCAAAGCATATGATCTGATCTTTTCCTTCTTTTCTGCTAGTAGGGCCTCCTTTGTAGAACTTATTGAACCTTTGATCCTTTTTGTGGAACTTTTTGAATCTTATCACAATCATTCCAAGTTCATCATCTTCAGTTTCTTCCTCCTTTATTTCATTTGGCTCCTTTTCTTTGATCTCATTAAGAGAGACTCCTTTCTTTTTCGTATCGTTTATCTCTTCTAGCTCTCTTTTGAATTTTAGATGTCCTTCATATCGAAAAGGCTTCTAAATAGAGATGCAACAAACCTCATGGATTCTCCTTTTTCCTTTTTCTATTGTCGTGACTTTGGCTTCCTATTCCTTAGTGAGAATATTAAGGATTTTTCTCACTTGGGAATTTTGATCATATGTCTTTCCCAATGCAGTGAGTTGGTTGACTATATGTGTATATTTGAGTTCAAACTCAGCTATACTTTCTCCAGGCTTCATACGAAACATATCATACTCTGTGATAACATTTAGGTCATCGTGGATTGAACTGAACCACGATAAATCACAATTTGCATATTCTCTTCCCTAAGCTTTTATGTTTCCAGCATATATGTTTTGAATAATTGATTATGAATTTATAATTCATTACTTTCATACGTATTGCTTTCACTAAGATGCGAAAAGTTCTTCAAAGTTCCTAAGTTTTTATCTTACACCCAATTCACCCCTTATTGGGTGTCAGCCGATTCTAATAGGTTCTTTGTTTTTGTGTATTACATTGAGGGAAATGTAAAGATTGAGTGTAAGGGAGTGTGCTTATTCTCATGATAGATTTCACTGTGACATCATATTCTTCTGTCTACTGCTTTTTTCCTCTGTTGTTTTTTATGTCTCCAAGCATGATCAAGTATCTCAATTACTCTTAGTTAGATTCATGGTTGAAACTTGTTTTAAATGAGTGAATTGGCACAGAATTCAAGTTCTGTAAATGATGCATGGCTTAATTTTGATGAGTTGGTAGGGAACAAAAAGCCTAGTTGGAAGGTATTTTGGGCCTAATTATTCATTTTATTGTGTGATTTATCCACTTAGATTATTGCTCTCTAGAATTTGTTTTGTTTCTTGCTTGAGGCTACATTTTTCAATGGCATGGATAGAGATGACATTGGCATTCATTTTTAAACCTTCTTACCCAAACACAAACCAACCTTTGTTCACCCCTTTGAGCCTTTCATTTCCATTATACAAATACCATGCTTGGATTTTTCATCAAGTTCCTTTAGCACTATGATGTGATAATAGAAATGTTGCTCTTGAAAGTAAGATGATATGTGTCATGTGAATTGTCAAAAATAAAAGAAATGATATGATAATAGAAATTTTTCTCTTGAAAGTAAGATGATATGTGCCAAGTGAATTGTCAAAAATAAAAGCAAAAGCAAGAAGAAAATGAGAAAAAAAGTGTACAAAACAAAAGGGAAAAATGTATCAAAAGAAAGGGAAAAGGAAAAAAAAAGGCACTTCATATAAAAAAAATGTATTGATTTGTTGAAAAAATGGGAAAATTTTGGCAAAAGAAAGTTACACTACTGTGATTAGTGCTTTGGTTGTAATAATCGAATTTGATGCATACATGGTAGCTTGTTCTAATTTCCATCATTTGGCCTATTCAACATTACAACCCTACAAAGTCCTTTGGATCTATTTATGTCATTGTTGCAAGTAGTGGAAAGCCTAGAAATATTACAAGCTTATGGTAGAGTGTGGTCAAAGTGGATGCTAGTGAAAAATTACCTTATTTGAGAAAAGAGTGCATACACTTATCATAGTTAAGGTTTCCAATTGAGCTCATAGTAATTAAACCTTGCATCACTTTAGCTACTTCAATTTTTGGCATGTTCATTGAATTTGGATAGGTGGATACCTTATTATTTAACTAAGTGTGATTCTCTTAGTTATTCCTTCAACTTCCATCTCTCTTTGCCTAGTGTTGAGTTTGATGTTTTGCTTAGGATTGCAAAAGCTCAAGTGTGGGGGAATTGATAGAGCTCAATATTTATACTACCTCCGGTCCTAATTATTGTAACACCCCCAGATTTCTAAAAGTTATGATAACATAAAACTGCAAATATTTTTATAAATAATTACTGAAATTCGAAATAACCAAACTTGAGAAGTGTTACCGCCGCACTTGTACTGGGACAAGTGCAAGGCTAACTTATTACATTAACATAAATCCAAAACTTAAATAAATATGCTTTGTCCATAGCATAAGAAAAGAAATAAATAAAAAAGAATAGCTAGAATTAACTGAATATTCTTCCTCACTTCTCACTGCTAGCCCCAACCTTTAGAACCTGTTTCACTGAAAATCTGCTCCCCCAAAGGATCATCGCAGCCCATAACACAAAAATCATCAAAGCTGGTAATCCTAATAAAACACAATTTAAATAGCTCAAATATATTAATCAAATCAAATATATATAATCATATAGTAATTGCATCAAATATTATTCATTATCTTTTTAAATTCATTTAGACCCGGGAAACCCTGCCAGTCTGTTTAGTGGGAAGAGAACCATGGTAGACCCGGAAACCTGCCAGTCTACCCTGTGACCCGGAAACCTGCCAGTCACAAATCATCAAATTGGCCATAAAACATTTCGTCCTAATGTGCACACCTCTTCCCAAAGTTGTTACTAGTGTCCTGGAAACCTGCCAAACACCACTTTGGGAAGAACGGATACTATCTTTTTACATCAAATATCGGAGGCATAAAGCCTAAGGGTTGTGTTCATCACATTAGGAGGTACCATCCCAAAGCTATCCTCCCACGATTAAATTATCTTAATCACACAAAAAATGGATTTATTGAATTTACGGAAACCAAACCGAATATACATACTGTTATTTGTCAATTATGAGAACCAAGGCAAGACTATTAAAAAGTACGTGCATATATATTAGACACAAAGCAGATTGGTTAACTTGCACAAAAACCGAGGTAACCAAAGCAAAACATGTACAAGTATATTCATGAACCATGAAATCGGTAAATGGTTTGCAAAAGTTAATCACACAAATCAAGAAGGAGAAATATATATGTATACAAGAAGGTATGGCATTTTGTTTTCATAAAGTAATTCACGCTAACCGAAAAGGAAAAACATATATATAAATATACATACGCAGCGACACATTTAAGGGTCTTTAACAAAAATCGAGGCCGACATGTAACAATTAATTCCTATTGTTCTAGGGATTAGGATTACATATAATATATGTTTCATATAAAACAACGCTATGATATATTTAGGATCATAATTACCTCATCAGAATTCATATAAAATTAAACTAAGCCATATGGGGATTAGGATTACCTGGTCTCCGTTTTTGCTAACCTCCTAGAAGAATAATTTGACACAGAGTAAGAATAGAGGAAGTAGAAGAGGAGTATTGAGCGTTAGCTAGGGTTAGGCTTCTATTTATAATTAAAAATTAGGGTTTAGCTATGGGCTGGGCTCTAAATTTTATTATTACCATACTATTTATTATTATTATCATTATCATTATTATTACTATTAATAAAAATCTGGGGTATTACATTCTACCCTCCTTAAAATAAGTTTCGTCCCCGAAACTTAAAAGTTTTTTTTCTATTAATAATAATCTGTATTACAATTATAGAAATACTTTTATAAGGGAAAAATCTCTTGAAAATTAGGGAAAAAGAATAAGGAGTCAAAATGACTAAAAACCCTCGTGAGGCATAAAATAGCCTAAGGAAGAATATGATAAATCTCAAGAGTATTAGGAAATATGTATGTATGCATGTATGTATGTATACTTCAGAAAGTATTTGAAAGTATAGGAGAAAGTATTGGATTAGAAAGTATAGAAAAGTATTCAGGAAGTATTAGAAAGTATCCAGGAAGTATCGAAAGTATTCCGAAAATATTCCGAAAGTATTAGTATGTGGAAAAATTGGAAAGTATGTGAAAGTATTCCAAAAGTATATACGTGTACATGCTAGCCGAAAATTGCAAGAAAATATGGATAAGAAGGAAGGTTATAATATCATGATATTTGTGGAACCACTTGCAATAGAATAATAATATAATTTATGAAAAGCAAATAGGATAAATGACCACAGATAGAAATTTAATCCTAACTAGAAAACCATGGACAAGATTTCTAAAGTCAGAGAGGAATATTAATGAGTGAATTTTTATCTCAAAGTAGACTATCTCCAAAGTTATTTCCGTAACTGGCGGACCGGTTAGGGAATAAGACAAAAAAGGAAAAATAAGGCAGATAGTAGAAATAAAAATAAATTATAACTCAACATCTGGTAATGAGTTGAGAATTTTCTAGACATATTTGGAATCAGTGAATTTTTGTCAAGAGGTTGACGATTTCGGAAGTTGATTCCGAAACTGACACGTTTTTCCGTAAAACTTCAGACTGACCATTGAAACCCTGTATGGAATCAAAAATTTATTTAGCCCGGACATTTCTAATAAGTGAGAAATTGTCTACAAAGTTGTAATTCCGAATTTTTGGGATTTTACGCGATTACGCGATTCGAACACCGATCGGGGTTTTATCGGTATAAAACCTTCTTAAACAAGTTGATTACATCATCATTGATGATGCAATTTTGTGCCACATCAGCCATATATGTCGACCAAGAGAGGGAAAGGTTGAGATTTTGCCATTTATTCCAAGTTTAATCCAATGGTTTAGATCAAATTGAAGAAAGACCATTATGTCCCTAAATTTTTCTATAAATAGCCTAGCACCCCTCTTGCATTTCTCACACCATTTTCCAAGTGCCTTGGCCGAAATTGAGAGAGGGAAGAGAGGAGGAGGAGTCTGGGGAAATTTGCAGCGAAGCTCTGAGTAAGTTCTTCAGTACTTAGTCTTAAGCTTCCGTAGTTCTTTTGGTAGTTAGAATAGAAATGCTATATTAGTCTTTAATCTTCCAAGTATGATTAGATATCATATGTTAGAGGTATTTTAGTCATGATTTCGAAAATCATGATGGGGTCAGAGTTATGGCAAAATTCTGGAAGATTAGAGTTAAAATAGCGAAGCTCTGGCGAAATTCCGCCGATAGGGGCATCAGGGGCAAAATGGTTATTTTTACCTAAAATGCCTGTTATGCTGTGAATCATTAATTGATATGGTTTATATTTTGAAAATTATGTTGGAGTAGGAGTTATGTTGAAATTTTGGAAGATTAGGGTCAAAGTAACGAAGTGCTGGCGAAATTCCGCCGATTAGGGGGTCAGGGGTAAAATGGTCATTTTGACTAAAAATGTCCGTCATAATGATAGATCCTTAACAAGTACGTTGTTATATTGATAGGATATCTCTGATAAGGTTCTGACCAACTATTGTACCGTTTACCGTCAAAGTACCGAATTTCCGTCAACGAAGGTACGTTCGCGTACTAGTAACACTAACTCTGATATTTATGGTATGCGTGTATATTGTTTGGTGTATTGTATGAGTAGAGTTGTTATGTTGTTTGAGTATATAGTGTTGTTAGAGGATGATTAAACATATGCATGCACTGGGAGTGGTATATATGTGTTCACTGGGAGTGGTATGTCCTGATTCACTGGGAGTGGTATATCTGCATTTGCTGGGAGTGGTACATTCACGTTGGTTAGGGGTGATTCGTTTGTTGTGTTTATATACTGTATATGTAAATATGAGGTTAACCGTTACCTGGGGTTCTATGCATGGACTCCAGCCCTTAACATAGCGTCAGGTTCCGGAGGACTGAGGACCGAGGAGAGAGGAAAGTAGCAAGTTCAAGGTTCCAGCTGAAGACTTTCTGATGTTGTACTTTACTTTTTGAAAACTCTCGGTTACTATACCGCTTCTATAACTAGCCAGTGGGCATTTTGAATATATATATCAGTTACACTCTTGTTCTGATGCTCTACTCTGATGAAATTTTTTTATACTGCTTGTGAAAGTGGGATGTTACAAGTAGTGTTCAAGAGTCATAACTT
The DNA here is from genome assembly GCA_025563575.1 of Acacia pycnantha. Taxonomy (NCBI): domain Eukaryota; kingdom Viridiplantae; phylum Streptophyta; class Magnoliopsida; order Fabales; family Fabaceae; genus Acacia; species Acacia pycnantha. The sequence goes on from JAMWYP010000208.1 coordinate 1,266,648, forward strand.
CAAGGCATTGATTCATTGTCTGAAAATAAGACAATTGTGGCACCATTTGAAGAAGAGAAGTAGAAGCATCAGTAATCTCTTGTTGAGTCACTTTATCTTATGTCAATTTTGCTGCCTTATTTGTTCAAGAAGGATTTGTTTAATCCTGGGGAATACCACTTCTTCTTTGCAGTGGTCGCGGAATAACTCTATAAGACAATGTTCTTGGACATGACTAAGATCATCCGCTTCTTCGTTCTCTAGATTGCTCGTGAATTACAACAAATTAGACCAACTTTGGAGAGTTACTTTACCAACGAATTGATGCAAGGAGAGAGGCTGAAAAGTGTGACTGCTAAACCAATTATTTCTGGACTAAATTGGAGAATGGAAGAGGCAAGTTGTTGGACAATTGGAGCATAGTTGGACCAAATTGAATATTGGATAATTAAAGACTTGTTCGGTGGAGATTGTTCAGCTTTCTATTGCCTAACTATGGCCAACTTCCTCCGTTTGTGTCAAGCTTAATCTTCATCTTCCATGAGTAGCTAATTTTTGGTGATTTCCTTGAGTTGGGTAATGGTTTGAGCTTCTAAGCTTTAATGGACTTCCTTTAAGCTATCTTTCTAGTTCATGATTATAAGGCTTGGTTGAGTATTTGATTGTGAGCTAGATTGTTCTATGCCAAGTGAAGAAACTTGATGGTTGAGCTAGGAGTTTACTAATTAAGCTTTGTAAGATTCATAGTAGGAGTAAGTTGATTTGTTTATTCCGACTTGGTTGAGTGGATTTTAAATGGCTAAACTGAATGCTTTGAATTTTGGAAATGGTAATTGCAATTTAGAATTGGAAGTTCATCATTCTTCTTCTTGAGTCAGATTTATTGTGTTGAATGGTGGTATTCCTTTAATTGCTTTGGTAGAATGAATTAAATGAGTATTGTAAGTATGGGTCTAATGGTAGCTTATCTTTAGCAAGCAAGGAAGACTAGAATCTCAACTCAAGGGAATCACACTTCATCATCATATTAGTTAATTGAATTTTCCTTCTTGTTATTGTTAATTTCGATTCTGTTTACTTCTTTATCTTGAAAACCAAAAAATACAGAAATATTGAATTATATTATATTACTTCATTCGTCTTAGAAACAACTTCTTAAAATGTTTTCTCGTAACTTTGAGGTATTTATTACTTAACTATTCAAAAACTTGGAAATTAATCTCCTCACAAGAACGACCTAGGTTGAGCTACTACGCTACATTTTCAAACCTAGTTTTTTTTAGGACTTACATGACATGGGTTTATCAGTCTCTTAGATAAAATACACGCTTGCTAAAAGAAACAACTATGTTGGATTGTAGTCTTGAACCAACTCCCATCTTGACCCGAAAATAGAGGAAGAAGAAACCTAAGAAGAACAATAAATAAGAATCATAAGAAGGTGACTCAAATGATGAGATTGAAGAAAAAGAACAAGAACAAAAAGTCAATGAAGTTGTTGACAAAGGAAGATATCAGAGAATTTTTGGGAAGTTGATTTATCTCTCTCATACGAGATTTGATAAAGCCTTTGTAGTCAATGTTACCAATCAGTACATGAGTGAGCCAAAGAAACAGCACTTGGACATAGCCTACATAATTCATAAGTACTAAAGGGTGCTCCTGGTAGAGGGTTGTTCTTCCAAAAATAGGAATGGAGAACTGTAGAAGAGTACGGTGATGTCGGTTGGGGAGGAACTCATCTTGACTAGAGATCAACCCCTGGTTATTACTTCTTTGTATGGGGAACTTCATTACTTGGAAAAGCTAGAAACAAAGCATTGGTTTGCCACTAAAACTCGATTACGATAATAAGGTCGCCATAAGCATGGCCTTAAATCCTATTCAACATTAAAGATCAAAACATGTGGAGATGGATAGACACTTTATAAAGGAAAAAGTTGAAGAATGAATCATATGTCTGGCTTATCTACCAACAAACCTTCAAGCTGCAGATGTGTTGACAAAAGGATTGCTTAAACCCACATTTGAAAGCTGCATAAATAAGTTGGACATGATTAACATCTATAATCCACCTTGAGAGGGAGTGTGGGAATATCATGCATTTATTGTTAACATTTGTCATTATTATACAATGTTAATTATTTATTATTAGCCTTAATTAGCTTTGATTAGATTTTATTATTAGTTTTTATTACTTTGTCTCCTTCTCTGATGTAAAAATAGGCAGTTGTACTTCACTATTGTGATATGAGAAAATACATTCTTCTCTCAAAACTGCCCACAAATATAATTTTAAAATACATATAAGGTATTTATATATGAGTGATAATTTTTTTAAGAGTAAATACCATTTTTGGTCCCTGACAAAAAAAACGGACCCCATTTTGGTCCCTGACAAAAAAAATGACCCTTATTCGTCCTTTTTATAGGACTAAAAAAGACCTTTTGGAAATTTGTGAGGGATCAAAATGTCCACCAATCGATCCTTATTCGTCCTTTTTATGGACTAAAAATGACCTTTTTTTTTCAGGAACCAAAATGGGGTCCGTGTTTTTTGTCAGGAACTAGAAAGGGTATTTACTCTTTTTTTAATTTTAAAGATGGTTAAATAAAAAATGATTAAAAAAAAAAAAAAACAAGAAGGGTGGCTAACAACATAAGAAGATAAGAGAAGAGAGGGGGAAGTGCGGGCATCAGTCATCACTTGGGGAGAGGGAAATCGTTTCGGTGGCTTGCTAGTAGTGGAGCGACGTTGTTTGACCGTTGAGCATTAGGTGCTTGTTAATTCCATGAGCACCTAATGGTTCGATTCCTTCGACTGCGTTTCTTTCGTAATTTTTTTTACCAAAACCGCACCAAGGGGATTCAAACCCACGACATGTGGGTGTGCTGCATTTTTAAAGGATGCAATCTACCAGTTGAGCAACACAATCTTTCATTAAGGGGAGACGCAAAAAAATATAAAAAGACACCTTTTATTTGGTTTACTAATCCAAAATTTATTGATTACAAATATGGTCTTTTCATCCTTTGGATGTTAATTTAGTTGACTCTTTATTATTCTTTTTTATGTTAAGTTGAAGTTTTTTTTTTTATTGTTTATATTCTTTTATTTTTTAATGCGTTTAAAATTTCTTTTAAAAAAAATTTCGAGGGTGCTACCTCCGAACCCCCGAATCCCATCACTAATTATGCACCCACAAACTTAAAATCCTGGGTCCGCCACTGCCTCAGCTCAGGCTTCTTACTCACCGTTTTTTTTTTTTTGTTGTTGTGAAAACCTCTTGCTCGCCTTTGCGTAATTCAGATTTCACTTTTCAGACTCGTCACCCTCAGTTCACTCCTCTTACTTTGGCTTCAGAGAATCAGAGTTCACAATTGAGCTCCCAGCCCTCATTCCTGTGATTGTAACTTTTCTCGGTCATCATTCTTGGCTGCAATATTTAGAGCCTCAAGGGATTTAGTTAGTTAGAGCTGGAGTGCGAGCTTCCTTTAAGTTTTGTTCATTTGATAAGTTTTCTTGGGCACTTGTTAGTTTTCCTTCGACCCATTCTGTCTCTACAAGTCACAACATAGCAAAGCATCAAAGAAGAAGGTCTCCTTGAGTATTTCGCCAAAGAGGTGCAATTTAATCTTCTTTCCTTGCTACTCTTAAAGATTGGACTTAAGTGTTCTGTTGCTGCAAAATCTTGTGTTTGATTTAAGTGGGCTTTGTTGGTGACAAAGAAAATAAAGAATCGAAATTCAGAATCTAAGATGAGATTATTGATGAATAGTTAAAGCCTTTAATAGGTGTTAAACATCGGAAAAGATGCAGCAAGCTAAGTAACAACAATATGAGCAACTGAAAGAAGGACGTGGGAAATGGGGAATCATATTTCTTGGGATTATATTTTGACTTATTCAAAATAATAAAATAATCCATAAAAAATGCAGCACCTGAATCATATACATTACTCAACACTCCCGCTTACTTCGAAGCTGCACACACCCTTATGTATTATGAAATCTTCAACTTTACCAATAAAGAGTGACTTGGTCATTATATCTACAACTTGCTCATTTGTTCCACAATACTTCAATGTAATAGTTCCTTCTTCTACTAGATCAATAATGAAGTGGTGCCGAATGTCAATATGCTTTATTCTACCATGAAAAGCTGCATTCTTTGTCATAGCAATGGTTGATTTTTTGTCACATTAAATCTTTGTATTATGAAATCTTCAACTTTACCAATAAAGAGTGACTTGGTCATTATATCTACAACTTGCTCATTTGTTCCACAATACTTCAATGTGATAGTTCCTTCTTCTACTAGATCACTAATGAAGTGGTGCCGAATGTCAATATGCTTTATTCTACCATGAAAAGCTGCATTCTTTGTCATAGCAATGGTTGATTTTTTGTCACAATAAATCTTTGTTGCATCTTGCCGTGGTTGAAAAAATCTATTAATAATCTTCTAAGTCAGATAGCTTGATAGGTTCCTGAAATTATTGCTGCATAATTTTCCTCAGATGAGGATAAGCCACATATCTTTCTTCTTTGAGCTCTATGAAATAGCACCTGAACCAAGGGTAAAAATATACCTTGAAGTAGTGCTTCTTCTATCATCAATACAACCGCCCAATCACCATCAGAGAAGCCAAATAATTTGAAACTTGATACCCTTGAGTACCAAAATTCCAAAATCAATAGTGTCTGCAACATAACGAATGATCCTCTTCACAATTCCAAAATGATGTTTCGTGGGATTATACATGAACCTGGAAACTACACTCAAAATGTTTAATGTCAAGCCTTGTATTAGATAAATAATTCAAGCCACCTACCATAATTCAGCTCTGAATTTTTCAATTCATAGGAGAACGTGCTATTTAGCACCCCACCATACGAAACCTTTTGAGAAGATCCATAGCATGTTTTCTTTAAGAAATAAAAATACCATCAGCACCTTGCTTCACTTCTATACCAAGAAAATACTGCAATAACCCCAGATCTGACATTTCAAACTTATGCACGTACTTGACTTAAAAACAGCAATAACTTTTTCATAAAATTCCATATAAATCATATCATCAACATAGAGGCACACTACCAAAAAATTAGAATCACCATGTTGTTTCAAATAAAGAGTGGGCTCATTATCACTACTTTTAAATCCGTTTTTACCAAGGTTTTGAAACCCAGACCGGTCATTGAACCGGTGGGGCTGGTGGGTTAAGGATTAGTGGGTCAGACCAATATTGGTTAAAAAATATAATTTAATTAAAATAGAAAAAATATTTATATTTTAGTAATAAAAAATATTTTGTAGTTTAGATATGAGAGAATATGATGGATGTGCAATATTACACACACACACACACACATCAATCTACGGGAGCGACCCCGAAGGATCGGAAAGGGGAGAGGGAGAATCGTGAACTGAGAAGTAGAGAAAATAACTGGAAATTTAAAGCATAAAGTAAAAACTGGAAATAAACGTGCAGAAGAAATAAAAAGAAGATGAGATAAGAATGGGTGTAGGCATGCACCTAGACTTATCTCATTAGAGAGGAAGAGAAGAAATGCAGATGCAAAACATAATAAAAGAAACACAAGTTTATTGAAATGTAAAAGACTTACAAACAAAAGCTTGAAAAATAAAGGGAAAAGGTAGCAGAAAGAGAGAAGAGAGAAGGTAGAGAGAAGGCAGAGAAGGATAGTAGAGAGAGAGAGGGGTGGTTCGGAACCTGCCTCAACTGAATGGGGCTTCAGCTTTTTAAAAGGCAGGAGTGAAGCACTATTTGTACAGTTCCGGTTGGGGTGACTGGCATTGTTCGGTAAAATTTTTAATAATTAGCTACAGTGCCTACCGACACTACAGTAACTAACTCTTGTGACCTACAACCTACAGTGTTTGGTGCTACAGTGAAAAATACCTAGCACTACTATAGTGTAGATTAGAGCAGTTTATATAGTCTTATACATGGAAGCTACTTCGTTTGATGTCTCCGTCAAAAACTGCAAGTTTAGTCTTCGCCCAAATTGACGACAAAATCTTCATCATCGCTTTGGTCGAGATCTTCCTCTTTCGAAGAATTAGCCTGATTCTCAGTTTCACTTTGCTGGAGTTGTTTAAGCATGGTACTGAGTTGTTGGATGTAATCCTTTTTATTTGAAATAGCAGCAAGGGTGCTTTGGGCATGGCTTTTTTGGTTTAAGAACCTACTTTCCTCTGAGGTAGAAAGAAAACTTGGATTCTCTTTGAACCACTGTTCTACTGCTTTGGAGTCCACTTTGGATTGATTGAATTTTGCCCACCAACGCACAAAGGGTAATCTTTGTAGGATCGGCAAAATTGGAGAATTTCTGTTATTATGTGAAAACTTGTATTGCCAAGAGAAAATCCAGGATACGGATAATTTGGAAAAATAGTGAAGATCAATTGGAAATGGATCACCACTATGATTGAATTTTTTTGGAAAATACTCAATGTTGTTTGAACAGTGGGTGGGAGAATTTCAGGAATAGGCCCGTAGAAGTCCCACCAATGTTGAAACCATTGAGGAAAAGTATACTTGGTTCTTTGTTTAAAGTAAATAAACCAAGTATGTTTAAAAATGCTATTTTGATCCCAAAAGACATTATACCAGGCATTATTATAATCCCAGTAAGTGTATCCCTCAGGTTCATATTTAATGTCAAAAAGTTTAGGCTTAGCTAAATCTTGCCCCCACTGAGAAGGTGTGAGAACTTTTAAAATTTGGAGAGTAGAATGAGTTATTAAAGTTTCATCCTCTTTTGATGTATATCGAGTTGACTTGATAGATCGAGAATGAACCAATATTAGCTCATAGTATTCTCTTGTTTTTTGCAAATTGGTAGGAAGGAAATGAAATCCCGAAGGGAAAACTTTCAATGCTACCTGGTTAGGTGTTTCAAAGAAAAACTCAGGTTCAATTTGTAGGATAGGCTTTACTTTTGCGAGTTTTGCAGTGTAAGGAGTATCCATTGGGTTAATAGCTGGAGTAGCTAATAACGGTGTTGTAACCTGAGGAGCCTTTTTTTGGGCTAATTCAAGAGAAAATTTAGCATTAGCTGAATCATACTCTTGTTTACTGATTGCCTGTGAAGAAGAGGAAATTAATGACAAAGCAAGTGCTCTATCATATTCAAGGGCTTGGGTTTTATTATCCTGTTTGGCCAATACTTCCTCCCAAGTTTGGGTTGGAGGTTTCTTAGCATAGGACGCAGTAGTTTTCTACCAGGTTTGGAGGAAATGAGCCTTTGGGTTTGAGACTCAGTTTTTGGAGTGGATGACCCTGATTTTGTTTGATAATCAATAGAAAAACTCTCTAAAAGAGAAGATATATAAACACTGAAGATTTAAATATCCGAAAATATTGTTTGTAAGAGGAGAAACAGTAAATGCTCAAGTTGCTAATTGAATGCGCAGAGTTTCGGTAGGTGAAGAATTGAATGCTTCTGGCTTTTAAAGTTGATGGCATTGATGACCGTTGAAGAGAAACCAAAGAGCCGTTGAGTGAAATGAATTTATCCATTGAAGTCGAACGTTGCTCTATCTCTTCGTATACTTCCGATGTCAGCCGTTATTCTCCTTTGACATTCTTCATTCGATTTGTCCGTTGAGACTCAGTAGAAATGTTGAATGGAAATGGCTGGAATACTTCATGCTTGCTCAGAAGAACAATTTCTTCTTTCGTGTTTTATCTCTGCTAAGCATTTAATGTGTTCTGACACAAATTTGCTTTACAGTGATTTGGTGTTTAAACCATGTTAGATTTATCTGAAAATCATTAGCAAACTAATTAAACTTTGTTAGGATCAATAATCATCAATAATATGAAGTACCCAAAGCATACTCAATGAATTACAAATTACAAGAATGAAGATTTTAAAACCTGATGAACATGACTCGAGTCAACCAACCTTAACTCGAGTGGACTTATCATATTTTGAAATGGCAGAGAGATTTTAGAATAACTTGACTTGAGTCATGCCAAACTTGACTCAAGTCACATAATCTCAAAATTTGTTTCAAGGTTCTCTGTAACATGTTTGACTCGAGTTAAACACTAAATGACTCGAGTCATATTAGATAACCAAAAAGCTGTTATCGGGTTTGGATATGAAAAATCTTGAAAACATGTCATGACTCGAGTCATTAAGTGACTGACTCGAGTCATCCCTAAACGATGAGATTTATTTGAAAAGTTCTAAGTTGAAACATAATCATATGACTCGAGTCACACATGCTTGACTCGAGTCATAAGCCTTTCAAAAAAATTGTTTTAGTAAAACAATGACTCGAGTTAAAAGATCCTGACTCGAGTCATCTCGTTCAAGAATGATCCAGCTTATGACAAGGAGATGTATGACTCAAGTTATAAAACTTTGACTCGAGTCATATCAGCACAGAAAGAATACTGTTATTGAACCAAGTTGATTTTTAATTTTAAACACATTTTCTTGAGTCAATAACAATCTTTTTTATTTCCAATTGTCAAGTTATCATCAAAACACACAAAGAACTAACAACTGGTGGTCGAAGCTATCAACCACAACAAATTCATTTTTGGCTACCAAGGATACTCAATGAAATCCGACAAATGATCGAGATGGAGTGGCAAATCCGAATCCGTCACATTTATCTTGAAGGAAATCGTTGTGCGGATAAACTGGCTACAATCAGTCTAAAGCTCCTTACTCGCAGACATGAATGGAGAACTCCACTGAGTGGAGTTGAAGAATCGTGAGATACGCTGCTTCCCTCGTAGAATTTCTGTTTAGATGCTGGGCTTAGCCCCTTTCTTTTTACCAAAATAAAAAATAAAAAGGCATTGTCTTACGAAGGTATAATCCAAAAAGTGACTGCTGCTCTACAAAAACAAACGTCAAAAATTTGATCGTCAACTTTCGAAATTCATATATCTCTCACATTGGAAGTCTAGTTTCATATTCAATAAGGTTTACCTCAATCAAAGTTGAGGTTTGGGATATATGTCTAAAATACTGAACAGTTGTTATGTCGAACAAAAATAGAGCATAACAGAATACGTATCACTCGAGTGATCATCAAAAATTCATCTCCACTCGAGTGAAGTTGATATTGCTTCCATTTGAATCATTTTAACTTCAAATGACTCATTCTAACCTCCAATTGAGCATAGAGACCTCCAACATCAAATCTATGAACTTGAATCTTGATATCAAATATATCCCACTAAACGTTGTGTCTCACAACTAATTGGTACACAGTGTCATCCCACATGGCAAAATCTGATCATCTTATTGGGTCACTCATGCTCGAAACCACTTTCCAAATCGTTATTAATTAGTGCTCTTACGTGGATCTCTTTTTCGATGAAAAAACAAATAGGATGGTTTACCTATTGGCCAATTAACTGTTGGCATACAAATTCAACCCTACTTTGATATCCATTGGGTATTACAGTCAACGTTCCAACTATCATATTTAATAGCGTATATTTCCGATGATTCCTTCGTTTTCCCCATGCATTGGCATGCTTTACATCGTAATTATTTTTCAGAACTGATGCATAATTGGCTGAAGCAACCGTCCACCTTAATTGAACGCAGTTAATGATCTTTCATCATTTTCGAAGTTCACAAAAGAGTCCTGTTGCTATATATTTGTTTGCTCCTGACATTTACACTCTCAGTTGCAAAAGATGAGACAACATCATGCAAGCCATAACTTCGAACCTGTGTAAGGCTGATGGCACTTCCATCAATTGGGAATTCTTTTTCAGAAAATATATCTGAAGAGATATGTATTGCTGCTGCTAAAATGGGTAAGCAGCTCTCATGTCCTCCCTTTTTGCTTGCTCTGTTTAATTTTCTATTTCGTTTACATATTGGTTCTATGCAAGTATTATTGATTCCAATTTTTTTTTTTCCTTTTCAAATACGTTGGCAACATGCATATTTGATTGGACATAACTTCAATACTCTACCAAGTTAAGAAACTTCTTTTGCCCGTTGTAGATCTTTCCAGTTGATACTTATATGCTAATGCATAGTTATATCATTGATATGTTAAATTTTATTACCAATCTAGGGGTTTGATGATGATCAATGGTAGTGACCAATGAAGCCTAAAGCTAACTGAAGTTTACATGTCATTTACGATTTAGGGAGCTTGTGCGGTGGAATTGGAAGTTTCTCTCATGCCTTATTTCGTCCAGTGTGTTCTAATATTGTCTCATCTATTACTATGCATGACCATCATCGAACCTGTGTAAGGCTGATGCAAGCTTTGGACATTTTCTCTTCATTCTCCTTCGAACCTATGCAATTTTAAGCAAGAGCTCCCTCTTATCCTCCATGTTGAGATGAAGCTAATGATTTTGTTGCTCCATAAGTCGTTGCCTCTCCTCTATCCCTCTCTCGCTTTCTGCTTGCATTTTCTTTTCTTGCATCTCTGATTTTTTTGTTTCTTGCGCTGCTCTGCTATGAGATCTTCCTTGCTTTGTAGATCTTAAAAGCATGTTGAGTAGTTTTGTTTTTGTAGAATCGCTCACTGAATCGAACAATATATCCTGCAATGGACGTATCTAGGGAAGAGGAGAAATGAAGGCAAGCAATGATGATGGCAAAGGAATCTGCGAATCTAAAGGGGGTGATTTTGTGGGGATTCTGGGTTTCAAGGAGTGAGAGAGGAACTGGTAGATGATGAGTTATTGAATACAGAGAGTATTATTCTGGGTTTGCAGTCTTCTTGGATGAACATGCCCGGCATTAAGATTTCTCTTTAATGTTGAATATAATTTGTTAGGAATAAATTTGAGGAAAAAACTTATCCTGTTTTTTAGATGAACAAAAATTAATGAAACATTTCCTATCTTTTTTTTATCGGCCAATGACACTAATTCCATTAATCATGAACAAAGCCAACGATATAGTGTCTGTTTGAATTAGTGGTAGAATCTGCATTTTCAACGTGATTTATGACCTATGAGGTAACTATGTGAGATGAGTTTTGTCTCGACTTGCTTGAACGTGTTTCTTGAACGCTGACTGAAACATGCACACGAACAAAGAGTTTGAAATAAGTAAAAAAGCAACCTTTGTTGGATAAAAATAGAAAATACCTCTTATTTCAGCATATTTACTTCCAATAATATTTTTTATTCGATTAATGTTTGCAAATTGAAAATTTGAAATCAATAACCAATCAAAATGAGAGACTGGATGAGAGGTATTGGTAAATACCATTTTAGATTACATTTTGAATTTTCAATTAAAACTTTAAGAAAATATCTTGAGTTATTTGTGAGAAAAAATGTTACATGATAATATAGAGAGTCTACATATATCTATTTGAATGGTCGGTGTTTAAATATGAAATTTTGAAATTCTCTACTCTCCTTCTTAAGTTTGATTATGTTTTCCTCTTTCCTGTTCTTTTTACCTCCTGAGGCCTATGAATTTCTTATTTTTCACCACTATTTTTTCCTCCTTTTCATACAACTACATTAATGTATATTCTCTTTTCAACTAATTCTATATTCCTGGGCCCATTCTCTATTTTTTTTATGATTTTAAATTTAAATTCTATACTGTGCAAATTATAATTATGCTTATTACTCTTAATATTTATTCATCGATGATCTATTTATTATTCTATTGATAACGATTTTGAGATTAATTCTATATTGAGATTAATGATCGAAATCAAGAGTAGAAGGAATTGACGCCGTGATGTAAAAATTATGTATAGAAAAGAATTAAAAATTATAAAAATTAACTAGAAAGTGAATTCACAAATCTCATTTTCCATCCCCGTGATATAAAAATTATATATAGAAAAAAAAAATCTCATGATACTGATGACACTACAAGATTAGAAGGAATTTTTGGTCATATTCTGCTTTACAATTATGTTTGGTTTTTTACGTACACCCTTCTGTTGTTAGAGAGATACGCGGATGTTGGTCAAGATACAGTCCATTGATGCCATGGACATGCATTTGTCATCTTATGTGTTTTGTTAAGATACAATCCGTTGATGTCATGCCCAAATCAACCGGATAATTGAGACTGGTGGTGTATTTTGAACTCTTTTTTTAATTACAGTATTGTATTCGTTTCTTGCATTTGTCATCTTATGTGTTTTGAAATAATGGACGAATTTTCCTTTTCACGCACTTTCTAATTGAAATAATTGTCTTATTATATAAACATATATGTGTGTATATATGTATACGTATAGATCTATCTACACACGCATATATACACACACAGAGATATATATGTGTATGTGTGTGTACACACATACATATACACACACACACACACAAACACAGATATACATATATATGTATACACACATATACACACACACATATATATATAAATGCTCCTAATAATAAGTATAGATAGGGGTATTATAGGAAAAAATTGACAAAAGTTAAAACTTGCTCTTATAATTAGGATCAAAACCAACTCCAAAATGTGTTCCTATAATTAGGACCGGAGGGAGTCTGTTTTAATTGACACCCGTAAACCTACTTTTATGCATTTGAGTCATAAGTTTAATTGACACTCGTAAACCTACTTTTAATTTACAAAGGATAGATGAATTACACATGGCATATCTCCCTTTGCAATATCCATTGTTTTTTCCATACAGAAATAACGGGTACGACTCATCAATTGAACATGCTCAGGAAACATTATCAAAAAACTAAAAAGAAGAAGCTAATTCCTAGGGAATACTTGGCATTCCTCTACCTTACAATGCAGATGAAGGGATCGAGTGTGATATCATAATTTTTACTTTTAGAATTGAATTATAATTAAAGGGGAATTGATAAAAAATGAATGTGTATGTGTGTAATAGTAAATAAAATTAGGTGCATCGTTGAATTTGCTTACCCAAATTTAATACAACGTGTAGTGGACGAAGATTACCTCAACAATAGCTCAATTTTTACCCCTACAACAAAAAATGTATGACATATTGAATGATTACATTTGTTCTTTGTTGTCAGGTGATGCGGTAGAGTACTTTAGTTCCAACTCTATAAGTCGTATAGAAAATGTCAAATGTAGGTCTCTACCTTCCAAGTCCAATCTTTTCATATGGGCAATTATATGTTGCACTATCTAGGGTCAAGAGTTTCAAGGGTTTGAGAATACTTATATTACATGAATTCAATAAATCCAATAGTACTACAACAAATGTTGTGTATGGAGAAATTTTCAAAACTTTGATTTGAAATAATATGATATGAATTGGTTTTGTTATCACATAGTAGCATATGTTCTTCAATTTAACCCATGCTCAATTTTTACATATCCGTGCAATGCACGGGGAGAAAGTCTTGAATTTGATTTCAAGATAGAATAATTAATTATTTTTATCTAAATTAGTGCACAACTAAAAAAATTATTTAAATTATATTTATGTTTGAGATTCATTTGTTTTTGTTTTAAAAATTGAAAGTAAATGCAAAATCTACTCCCTATTATAATGGCATGCTTTACCAAATGTTAACTATGATATGCTGGGAGGAAATTTAATGAAAAAAATTATCCATTGTTTTTTTAGATGTACAAAAATTGATGAAACATTTTCTATCTAAATATCTATAATATGCGTGAAAATTATCTCATGAATTAAACTTTTTCGATTCTATATTTTTCATTCCATATTTTATATATGTGATTCTCATGATACTGACGGGACTACAAGATTAGACTGAATTGAAATAATGATAGAAATAAAAAAAATGGAAATTGAGATTAATATAAAATTTGAATTTGAAACCGAAATATATGGAGGATAAGTAGATGAAAGGTATAGGAAGTGAGAGATTTTTAGGAAACAAAGACTCAATATGATATATATGGGAGAAATTATGATTTTTAGGAAGTGAGAGATTTTTAGTAACCTTCATTATGAATTTCACGTTGAGATTTTAGATTGAACTTGATTAAAATGAATTAATATAGTAAAGGTCAATAGTGGACTTTTTTGGGGAGATTTTGAAGGTCTTTGATAAAAATAAGAAAAGATATAATCTCAATCTATATTCAATCCCCAAAGAAGATGCATGGTTTTAGTTAATCTTAAATTTGTATGTTGACAACTCTTCATTTTATGTACATAAACATTTTTATTTATTATTATTATTTGATAAAATAAATATTTAAATGTACAAATTAGATAACTAATGTAGTCTACAGAGAGATATTTCATAGAACGAATGAATTCAAAATGATATTGCATTGATCAAGGCAATTCTAGAAAACATAACTCTGTGCAACATACAGGTACATACATACATACATATATATATATATGTGTGTGTGTGTGTGTGTGTGTGTGTTTGTGTGTGTGTGTGTGTGTGTGTATTTATATATATTATATATAACTTACCATAACTTAGAGTGGAAGACGTTTTCTTCTTTATGGGTTCAACATCAGTTGCTTCTTCACCATCCTCTGTGTCGTTCAGTCAGCTCACAATCGAAACCTCGTCGCCCATTAGCCTCACCATCCACGTTTTTTTCCCTTTAAATTGGGGGGGGGGGACCCTAGCCCCTTGACACACACATATTATAAAGTAAAGGATTCAAAAGTCAACAGCTTTATATGTATATTGTGTGTTTGGTTGATTACGGGTTTGTTGTGCTAAGAAGAGGAAACATTATATGTATATATACATCTAAAATGGGTTTAGGTAGAGTTGTACAAAAGGTAGAAATAAAAAATAAAATAAATAAACATATACAGAAATGGTTTTAAGAATTTTGGAGCTACATTCATTTAAAGGCAAAGGGTAAATGAGATGCAATATATACACACCTATATGCTCATTCGTGTACAGGTGAATAGGAAGGGGGGGTCATAAAAGAACAAATCAATAAAAATATGCATGCCCGATCGCAAAGCATTAATGGGAGAGAAAGGTTTGATTGTTGAATAAAAAATATTTTAAACAAAACACTTCCCAAAACTTGACACTTCAAGAAGAGTGGATTAAAGAGAGAGAAAGCAAAAGGTGGAGTCTTAACCTTGGGACAAAGAACCTTAAGATAAATAAACAAAAAATAAATAAATATAACAAAGAAAGAACACAAGGACCTCAACGACAAGTTAAAATATGAAATTGTTGATGCAGCTATCAACACTTCTCATCTTTGAAATGAATGCAGATTACTTTAACCAACCAAGAACATGAGGCTGAAGTCTTCGATCGATTTAGTCGATCAAGAGAAAATTATAACATTTTCAGAATGGTTGCTACATGTAGGAGACATGGACATTGGGTTATCACACGATGGTATTGCACTAATACGAAATATTTGATGAGATAATAAGTGTAGTTTCTTCAAAAACAGGGGGTTTCTTCTTTGTGCATGGATTTGGTGAAACATATAAAACATTCATATGGAGTGCATTGACAGCTTCCGTAAGAGCAAACGGTGGAATCATCCTTAACGTAGCATCCAGTGGGATAGTAGCAACTCTATTACCATCGGGTAGAATTGCGAATTCAAGGTTCTATATTCCTATCGATGTTAATGATGAAGATTATATTTCATTTACTCATAATTCACCAACAACAGACTTAATAAAAGCTACTAACATCATTATTTGGGATAAAGCGCCAATGGTTAAGAGACATTGTATCGGGGCTTTTGATTGAACGTTGAGGGATTTAATGAAGTGCAATAACATATTTGGGGGAAAATGTGTCATCATGGGTGGTAATTTCAGGAAAATCCTAGCGGTTATACTGAAAAGTGGTCGAGTTGAGATCGTAGATGCATCTATCAATGCTTCTCATCTCTGGAATGAATGCAGATTACTTCGACCAACCAAGAATATGAGGTTGAAGTCTTCGAGCGATCCAGTTGAACAAGAGAAAATTAAAACATTTTAAGAATGGTTGCTATATGTGGAAGACACAGATATTGGATTACCACATGATGATATTGCAGACATCACGATACCCTCAGAGTTGTTGCTACATGATGATTGTAATCAAATTAGGTGCATCGTTGAATCTACCTACCCAAATTTTATAGAACGTGTAGTGGACGAAGATTACCTCAATAATAGGACCATTCTTAATCCTATATCTAAGAATGTCAACAAATTGAATGAATTCATTTGTTCTTTGTTGCCAGGTGACCCGGGGGTATTTTAGTTATGACTCTACAAGTCAATGAGTCATACGGATAAGGCAAACGAAAGTTTACAGGATTTGTATGACACAGAATATCTAAATGGAATTAAATGCTCAGGGATGCCTCATCATAAATTGGTCGTAGATATAATATGATGTTGTTTTCAACAAATCCAGTTATACTACAACAAATGTTGTTTATAGAGAGGTTTTTCAAAACCTTCATTAGATATAATATGATGTTGTTTTGAATTTGTTAAATAAACATATAGAAGCATATTTTGGTTAATTTAAACAATGTACAAATAAACTTATCCGTGCAACGCACGGGGGAGAAAGTCTTGTTTTTCTTATATCTTGTAAGTTCTCCTTCTTCTTGATTAATGTCCACAATCCTTTTTGATTTTTTTAACTAATATCTTCAATCTCTTTCTTCTTCATCTTCCTCTTGATCATTGTCAATAGTCCAACTCAATAATCTCTTTCTTTTCATGACTTCTTTCCGTAGTTGATAACTTCATTCTTCAATATCTTCTTACTTTTGTTCTTGGTCACTCTTCATAACCCAACTTGATATCTTCTTTATTTGCTTGATAATCTACAAGATATTTCACATTAGATATAGTCATTAGTCAATGTAGGAAATAAATACATTATACAAGCTTTTTACTCTTAATATTTGACATCATGAAAACTAAGTATGTAACACCACCAATTTCTAACAATTATAATAATATAAAAATGCAATACTTTTTATAAATAATTACTGAAATTCCAAATAAGCAACCTTGGGAAGTGTTACCGCCGCACTTGTATTGGGACAAGTGCAAGGCTACCTTATTACACTATCATAAGTCCAAACTGAAACAAAAAGGTTTTATTAAAAGAAAATAAAAACTAGCTAGAAATAATCGAACGTTCTTCCTCACTTCTCACTGCTAGCCCCAACCTTTAGAACCTATTTCACAGAAAATCTGCTCCCCCGAAGGATCGTCGCAGCCCATAACACAATAATCAGGAAAGCTGGTAATCCTAATAAGACTCAATTTACCTAGCTCAAATATATTAATAAAATCAAATATAAATAATAATATAGTAATTGCATCAAATATCATTCATTATCTTTTTAAATGTATTTAGACCCGGGAGACCCTGCCACTCCGTTTAGTGGGAAGAGAACCATGGTAGACCCGAGAAACCCTGCCAGTCTACCCTGTGACCCGGGAAACCCTGCCAGTCACAATCAATCAAATTGGCCATAAAATATTTCGTCCTAGTGTGCACACCTCTTCCCAAAGTTGCTACTAGTGTCCCGGGAAACCTGTCAAACACCACTCTAGGAAGAACGGTGTAATACCCCGGATTAAAAATAGGAATAATAATAACAATAAGAATAATAATAATAATAGGTTAAGATAATAAAATAATAATAATATGTAAAAATAGAAATTAATAATGGTCGTAGAGTTTAAATTATTATTTAGCAATAATTAAAGAGCCCAGCCCATCATTGAAACCCTAGCTCCCAATTATAAACTTAGGTTTAGCCGCATAAACCTAAAAAGCGCTCGACTCTTTTCTCTGCTACGACATTCTCCTCCCGCACTCTCATCAAAGCAGTTTTCTAGAAGACTAGCAAAGACGGAGACCAGGTAATCCTAATCCCATGAGTCTTAGGTTAATTTTATATGAATCTTGATAGGTAGTCTTAATCCCTAGAACAATATAACTGTGATCAATTTGTCGAGTTCCTTCTTTATGAATTGAATACAATTGCTTCGCCTTGGCCTACGTGCTTCAATTATATATATATATATATATACACACACCCTCTGTGTCGTTTCTTTTTTTTTTGGAATAACATTGCCTCGCCGCGGCCTTCGTGCTTAAAGCGTATATGTATTTGCAAAAGAAGCCACTTACTGTTTCATGTGAATATGCGTGTGCGCATATTGCTTGATTTCCATTGATTATATATGGATATTGATCTCCCTCGGTTTTCGTGAATTGATTACCCATTAATATATATATGTATATTGACAACATGACTTGAATGTACCTGTACGTTTTTATTTTTTTTTTCTTTTGCTTTGGTTTATATATATATACACCTAATACTTGTACGTCCCATGCCTTTTTATGATTGAGCCCATGTATGCTTTCCATGTGCACCTGAATGTTTTCCTCTGGGTCCGTCGTTTTTCTGCTTTTGTAATTGAAATATACGTGCCTTTCATTTAAATAAATATAAATATAAATATATATCTATAAAATAATTTAATTGTGGGAGGATAGCTTTGGGACGGTACCTCCCAAAGTGATGAACACAACTAGGCTTTATGCCCCCGATATGTTACCGAAGTGAACCGATTATATCCGTTCTTCCTAAAGTGGTGTCTGGTCGGGTTTCCCGGGACGCTAGTAACAACTTTAGGAAGAGGTGTGCACATTAGGACGAAGTATTTTTATGGCCAATTTGATTATTAGCATTGACTGGCGGTTATCGGGTGCTCCGGTCACAGGAGTGATCGCCGATTCCGGTGCTCCGGTCACGAGTTAGGCGGCCGGTTAGGGTCTACCATGGTTCTCTTCCCACTAGAACGACTGGCAGGGTTTCCCGGGTCTAAACTAATTTAAAATGATAACAAATGATAATTGCTGCACTTACTGTATTATTGTTGATGCTTGATTTTATTAATACATTTGTGTTAGATAAATTGTATTTATTAGGATTACCAGCGTTTCTTGACTTTTGTGTGTTATGGGTGCGACGATCCTTCTGGGGAGCAGATTTTGATGAAGCGGGTGCTCGAGGTTGGGGCTAGGCGTGAGAAGTGAGGAAGCACCTTCAGTTTATTTTATTTTATTTTAATTTATTTGTTATGAATAAAACACATTTTTGTTTCAGTTGGATTTAATGCAATAAGTAGCCTTGCACTTGTCCCGGTACAAGTGCGGCGGTAACACTTCCCAATGATGTTTACTTTAGAATTCAGTAATTATTTATTAAAATCATTGAGATTTATGTTATTATATTTGTTAGAAATTGGGGTGTTACAAAATGGTATCAAAGCCTAAGGTTCTCCTTAGCTCCGCTTTTGATGCTAACTCAGGGATCAAAGATCCCAGAGGTTAAAAGAAAAAAAAAAAAAAAGATGTTAAAATTAAAATTAAGTAATAATAATAGTAATAAATGAATAAATAAATTTTAAATGTGAGAGATGGGTAGTGAAGGGTTATTTATTTTTTTTTTTATGATTTATTTTCTTTGAATTTCTAATAATTGTTTGCTGGAAATCATTTTGTGATTCGTTATGTGATTATTATTGACTTGTGAATTTTATTTAGAAGGAGATGTTGGAGAGGTAATTAGAATTTATTTTGTGAATTATTTTGAATAATGAAGAATGATGGAATTCTTATTCTTAAATGCAAGATGTCGTTTTATCATTTGAATTGATATTGGTTATTGTTTGGATTTATATTGCATTATCTGAAGGTTGATTTTTGATATAATATACATATGTGTGATAAGTGGTGGTTAGAATTGACTCAAACACATAGGATTTTAAAACCATACGCCCTATGATTAGGTACTATACTCGTCGTAACGCTAGGATGGCGGCAAACAACGGTGTTGCTGAGGATATGGACCGACGTCGAGAGCCATTGAAAATCTTGCTTTGGCTCTTGGACAACAAAACGTCCAACAGGCCAATGCTGAGAATACCATATTTAAGAGAGTAGCGTCTCATCATCCACCTACTTACAAAGGGACTATTGATCCAATTGCTTTGGAAAACTGGATTCGCGACATGGAAAAGCTGTATGAAGTAACAAATTGCCCCGGGAACATGAAGATTAGCATAGGCTCGTTTTATCTGAAGGAGGAGGCAGATAGTTGGTGGTCCACAGTGAAGACGGGCTATGTAGCTGAAGAAGGATTTGACTGGGAAACTTTCAAGGAACGGATTCGCAATAGATTCTACCCCGATGCAATTAAGTGGCAGAAACAAGAGGAATTTGCAAGGTTCAGGATGACGGGGACGATGACAGTACAAGGGTACACTGACAAGTTCATTGAACTCTCGCGTTTTGCTTCCACTCTCATTCCTACGGAGAAGGACAAGGCGCGGAAGTATGAAAAAGGGTGACATTCAAAATTCGAAGTCCTTGGGAGGTATACCATCAAAGACCTTTCGGGAGGCTTATGAACGAGCTTTGAATGTTTTTGATATTCTACAGACTGAAGAGGAAGTCATGGAGAGGAACAAGAGAAAGCAGTTTGGCAGTGGTCCCCAACAAACTAGTGGTGACAAGAAGCCTCGTTATGATAACAAGGACAACAATTGGGGTGGCAAACAGCTACAAGGACAGAGGTATCTTGGCAGGAGTAATTATGGTGAGAATCAACTTAAGACCCAATCTCAAGGAACAAGATCAGATCCTTGTAAAGGATGCGGCAAGGAGCCACACCCTGGGAGGAGGTGCAATGGAGAACTTATAACTTGTTTCCAATGTGGTGGCAAGGGGCACAAGGCTAACCGGTGTACTGTCAGGGGATTTAATCCGCAACCTGGATCTCAAGGAGGACAACCAAAACCAGATGGAGGACGAAATGGGAACAATAACCAAGGGGGTAGGAACAATGACAACCAGCCGCGCTATCAACAAAACTTCCAAAATGGAAGTGGAGGGAACCGACAATATGCCACTACTGGAAACCTTAATAACGGAGTGGAGCAAATCGAGCAAGCGGTCGAATGCTGCTGTTAATCAAACTGCAGGGAATCAAGGAAGGATCTACGTCATGAACCACTCAAGCTGAAACAAACCCAGATGTTATCACAGGTACATTCTTACTCCGGTCTGTACCTGCTTATATTTTGTTCGACACCGGTGCATCGCTCTCGGTTATCGCATCTTCTTTCATTGAGAAGACGAGAATGGTACCATCATCGACCTTCTTAACGAACATTACCTTACCCTCTGGAGCGGTTGTCTCTTGCTCCAATGTTTATGAAAACATTCCAATTACTATAGCTGGTTCTGAGCTACCAGCTGACCTAGTTCAGTTTGACTTGGCTGATTTCGACGTTATTTTGGGTATGGATTGGCTTAGAAAGTATAGGGCTAAGCTAGATTGCAGGAACAAAAGATATCATTTAAAACACCAAAAGGGAAGTACCTTTCTTATAAAGGTGTTGTGCCCAAACCTTCCATTCAGATAGTCTCTGCTATGACTATCAAGAGTCTCCTTATAAAGGGATACCCAGCCTACTTGTGCAACGTGCGTGACCTAACTCTCGAGGAGAAGATTGAGCAAATACCCGTGGTCAGAGAGTATCCTGATGTTTTTCCCGAAGAGATTCCCGTATGCCACCCATTAGGGAAGTTGAGTTTGCTTGTCGATCTTATGGCCGACACTTGCTCCGATATCAAAAGCACCATATAGGATGGCTCCGGCGTAATTAAAGGAGTTAAAAACCCAACTTGAAGAACTCGTTGAACAAGGGCTACATAAGACCAAGTGTTTCGCCGTGGCAGAGGACTGAACATGGTGACTATAAAGAACAAATACCCATTGCCAAGGATTGAAGACTTGTTTGATCAATTGAAAGGGCGGGCATGTTCTCAAAGATCGATTTGAGAACTGGATATCATCAAGTACGAATCAAGGAAGATGACATCCCAAAGACGGCCTTTCGTACCAGATATGGACACTATGAGTTTACCGTCATGCCTTTTGGCTTGACGAATGCGCCGGCAGTTTTTATGGACCAGATGAATAGAACATTCAGTCAATACCTAGATCAATTCGTGGTGGTTTTCATAGATGACATTTTGGTGTATTCCACGACGAGGGAAGAGCATGAGCAACATCTTAGGATCGTGTTGGATATTCTAAGAGAGAAGAAATGGTATGCAAAGCTCTCAAAATGTGAGTTCTGGATGGAGAAGGTTGCCTTTTTAGGTCATGTAATATCTCAAGAAGGAGTTTCTGTTGACCCAGCAAAGATTAAAGCTATCACGGAGTGGTCTAGGCCTACAAATGTTGCTGAAGTCAGAAGCTTTCTCGGTTTGGCGGGTTATTATAGGAGATTCGTGGAGGATTTTTCGAAGATAGCCCAGCCAATAACGAGGTTAATACGTAAAACGACGAAGTTCCACTGGGATGAATTTTGTGAGACCTCTTTTCAAGAACTCAAGAAACGACTTACTACAGCTCCGATATTGACATTACCATCAGGAACGAGTGGATTTGAGATCTATAGTGATGCATCCAAAAATGGACTTGGTTGTATCCTAATGCAACATGGGAAGGTGATATCGTATGCCTCAAGGCAGTTGAAGCCGTACGAAGAAAATTATCCCACCCATGATTTGGAGTTGGCTGCGGTGGTTTTGCCCGAAAATATGGAGACACTATCTATATGGTTCGGCTTGTAAGGTGTACACGGATCACAAGAGCTTGAAGTATATCTTCACCCAGAAGGAGCTTAACATGAGGCAAAGGAGGTGGCTAGAACTGATTAAGGATTATGATCTCGAAATCCAATACCACGAAGGCAAGGCCAACGTAGTAGCCGATGCACTTAGTAGAAAATCAAGACATACCCTTAATGCTTTTGTGATACCCAATGAATTATGTGAGGAGTTCAGGAGGTTGGAGATTGAAGTACTTTTACCCGCAGAGCTAAAGGGCATGCTTAACGCTCTCACCATTCAACCAACTATCTTTGATGAGATCCGCGAAGCGCAAGCGTCTGATTCCTTGTTGCAAGGAATCAAGGAGAAGAAAAACCAAGGAGAAGCTATAGACTTTGAGGTGGACGAAGGTGGCACAATGAAGTTCAAGGGTAGATTATGCGTGCCCGACAATGAAAGCATAAAGAGGAAGATTTTAGAGGAAGCTCACAATACGCCCTACTCAATTCATCCAGGAGGAGTGAAAATGTACAAGGACCTGAAGAAGTGCTTTTGGTGGCCTAGGATGAAGAGAGAAATAGCAGAATTTGTGGCCTGATGTCTGACTTGTCAAAAGGTGAAGATCGAACACAGACGACCTGCAGGGGTGTTACAACCATTGGAAGTACCGAGAGAGAAATGGGAGTCGATTTCCATGGATTTTGTCACGGGCTTACCTCTGACTAGAGGGGATAAGAACGCTATCTGGGTCATAGTTGACAAGTTGACCAAGACTGCAAGATTTATTGCGATGAAAAACACATGGAGTTTGAACCGGTTGGCGACGCCTATGTGCGAGAAATAGTGAGGTTGCACGGAGTCCCAAAGGACATAGTCTCGATAGAGATACGAGGTTTTTATCAAACTTCGGATCAAGGTCCAGCAAGCTTTTGGAACCCAACTCAAATATAGTACAGCCTTTCATCCCGCTACGAGATGGACAGACGGAGAGAACGATACAAACCCTTGAGGACATGCTAAGAGCCTGTGCGTTGGAATTCAATCACTCATGGGATAAGTGTTTACCTCTGGTCGAGTTCTCTTACAACAACAGCTACCATGCGAGCGTCGATATGGCACCTTATGAGGCATTGTACGGTAGGAAGTGCAGGAGCCCATTATGTTGGAACGACTTTCGAGAAGCTGGCATTGTGGGTCCAGACATGATTCAAGAATCAATGGAACAATTGAAGGTAATACAAGAAAAGATGAAAACAGCACAGGATCGGCAAAAGTCTTATGCAGATCAACGACGACGGCCAGTAGAATTTGAGACTGGAGAAAAAGTATTCTTAAAAGTATCACCGATGAAGGGAGTAATGAGATTTGGGAGGAAGGGCAAGCTGAGTCCAAAGTATATTGGTCCGTATGATATTATTGAACGGATTGGTAAAGTGTCATACAGACTAGCTCTCCCAATGGAATTGGAGAATGTGCACGACGTTTTCACATATCTCAGCTCTGGAAGTATATACCAGACCCTTCACACAAGCTTCACCCGAGTCTATCAAGATAGATCGAAACCTCACCTATGAAGAACGTCCCGTAAAGATCCTTGATGAAGTGAAAGAATGTTGAGAAACAAATCGATCAAACTAGTTAAAGTTTTGTGGAGGAGTCAAAAGATAGAAGAAGCAACATGGGAGGCAGAAGATGATATGCGCAGTAAACATCCGTTTTTATTCGAAGAAGGTACGCATCTAAGTTTCGAGGACGAAACTTGTTTTTAGGAGGGTAGAATGTAATACCCCGGATTAAAAATAGGAATAATAATAACAATAAGAATAATAATAATAATAGGTTAAGATAATAAAATAATAATAATATGTAAAAATAGAAATTAATAATGGTCGTAGAGTTTAAATTATTATTTAGCAATAATTAAAGAGCCCACCCATCATTGAAACCCTAGCTCCCAATTATAAACTTAGGTTTAGCCGCATAAACCTAAAAAGCGCTCGACTCTTTCTCTCGCTACGACATTCTCCTCCCGCACTCTCATCAAAGCAGTTTTCTAGAAGACTAGCAAAGACGGAGACCAGGTAATCCTAATCCCATGAGTCTTAGGTTAATTTTATATGAATCTTGATAGGTAGTCTTAATCCCTAGAACAATATAACTGTGATCAATTTGTCGAGTTCCTTCTTTATGAATTGAATACAATTGCTTCGCCTTGGCCTACGTGCTTCAATTATATATATATATATATACACACACCCTCTGCGTCGTTTCTTTTTTTTTTGGAATAACATTGCCTCGCCGCGGCCTTCGTGCTTAAACTGTATATGTATTTGCAAAAGAAGCCACTTACTGTTTCATGTGAATATGCGTGTGCGCATATTGCTTGATTTCCATTGATTATATATGGATATTGATCTCCCTCGGTTTTCGTGAATTGATTACCCATTAATATATATATGTATATTGACAACATGACTTGAATGTACCTGTACGTTTTTATTTTTTTTATTTCTTTTGCTTTGGTTTATATATATATACACCTAATACTTGTACGTCCCATGCCTTTTTATGATTGAGCCCCATGTATGCTTTCCATGTGCACCTGAATGTTTTCCTCTGGGTCCGTCGTTTTTCTGTTTTTGTAATTGAAATATACGTGCCTTTCATTTAAATAAATATAAATATAAATATATATCTATAAAATAATTTAATTGTGGGAGGATAGCTTTGGGACGGTACCTCCCAAAGTGATGAACACAACTAGGCTTTATGCCCCCGATATGTTACCGAAGTGAACCGATTATATCCGTTCTTCCTAAAGTGGTGTCTGGTCGGGTTTCCAGGACGCTAGTAACAACTTTAGGAAGAGGTGTGCACATTAGGACGAAGTATTTTTATGGCCAATTTGATTATTAGCATTGACTGGCCGGTTATCGGGTGCTCCGGTCACGGGAGTGATCGGCCGATTTCCGGTGCTCCGGTCACAGTTAGGCGGCCGGTTATCGGGTGTTCCGGTCACGTGGAGTGACGGCCGATTTCCGGTGCTCCGGTCTACCATGGTTCTCTTCCCACTAGAACGACCGCGTGGTTCCCGGGTCTAAACTAATTTAAAATGATAACAAATGATAATTGCTGCACTTACTGTATTATTGTTGATGCTTGATTTTATTAATACATTTGTGTTAGGTAAATTGTATTTATTAGGATTACCAGCGTTTGCTGACTTTTGTGTGTTATGGGCTGCGACGATCCTTCGGGGGAGCAGATTTTCAGTGAAGCGGGTGCTCGAGGTTGGGGCTAGCTGTGAGAAGTGAGGAAGCACCTTCAGTTTATTTTATTTTATTTTAATTTATTTGTTATGAATAAAACACATTTTTGTTTCAGTTGGATTTAATGCAATAGTAGCCTTGCACTTGTCCCGGTACAAGTGCGGCGGTAACACTTCCCAATGATGTTTACTTTAGAATTCAGTAATTATTTATTAAAATCATTGAGATTTATGTTATTATATTTGTTAGAAATTGGGGTGTTACAAAACGGATATAATCGGTTCACATCAAATAACATATCGGAGGCATAAAGCCTAAGGGTTGTGTTCATCACTTTGGGGGTACCATCCCAAAGCTATCCTCCCACTATTAAATTATTTTAAAATACACACATCATAAACTCCTAAATTATTTCTATTATTTAATTATCTTTTATATACTTTCCTATTATTTAATTAAATATAGGATACAAGGATATTTTGATATAAAATCTATTCATATTCTATTTTATTGTGTAGGAGATATTTTATGAAGAAAGAAATTAAAAGGAATCAAATAATATAGTATAGCATCTACATTAATATAGTATATTATATTATATATCTATAATATATGGTAATTGATGAAAAGTAGGTGTGGACCCAAAGCAATTGTCATGGATGCTAATTATTGACGAGAGAGCAACCATATATATGTACGAAACAATCAACGTGAATAACTGTGCAGGCCAATAATAAGTCCAATAATAGGTTATGTGGGCATTCAAATTAACAAGTTATTTTTCAGAGGACAACCGCAAGTTCGAAACTGATGAGGATGATACCACCAATTCGTCCCACAACACACATCCAGAAGTGCATATAATCAATAACTCACGCTAGTAGAAATCAAAAATAGAATCATATCACATGAAGAAGATAATTTTCTCAGAGAGGAAGGCAAACGCAAAATTAATGTTACCGAATGGAAATCATGAAAAAGAACGAGACGACAGTTTTGGGGATTTAAAAAGAATTACACTTTATAGCAATGGATTCCTATTGTTCTAGGGATTAGGATTGCCTATCAAGATTCCTATTAACCTAAGACTCATGGGATTAGGATTATATATATATATATATATATATATTTCATATAAAAGCAACCCTATCAAAATTCATATGGAATTAACCTAAGCTATATGGGAATTAGGATTACCTTGTCTCCGTTTTTGCTAGCCTTCTAGAAAAATAATTTGATGAGAGTACGGGAGGAGGATGCAGTAGCGGAGAAAAAGTGTCGAGCGGTTGTTTTTTTGGTTTAGACGGTTAGACCTAGGTTTATAAGACCTAGGTTTATAATTAAAATCTAGGGTTTTAGCTATAGGTTGGGCTTTTTAATTATTGCCAATTAATAAATTAAGACTACAAACACTATTAATTTCTAGATTTTATATATTTATTTGTTGGAATGGGCCTTGCCGCCAACTATGGGCCTTTATCACTTAAATCTTAATCTATTATGTGACCTAGTCTAATCAGATCCGATTATGTGATCTTAATTGTTTTTTTTTAATTTCGAATTATTGTTCCTAGATTCTAGGAGAAACTCTAGGAATCAGTTTAGATTATTTCCCTCTATATATGTACACATATATTGGATGAATAAATCAATAGAAAGAAGGCGCAGACCTTAGTTCTTTCATTATTATTATTAGTATTATTTTAATCTATTATTATTTCTATTATTAATCAATGGTATTACAAAGTATATCTAACATCTTTCATTGTCTAAAATTATCATTTTCAATAATTCCTTTTGTCTCTACATCAGTGCCACATGAGATGAGCTGCAAAGGATTCATCTATTTTTCAAAAGGGTTAAGATCCAATTTTGTCCTTGAAGTTGTCAAAAAAGAGCAAAGTTTCCACCGAAAGTTATTTTAGGAGCAATGACGTCTCAAAAGTTTCCAAATCGTAGAAATTTCACGTTGGTCGTTATCTATATTAAGTTTGACTATTAGTTCACCAAATATACTGAGCTGACAGTCCATGTGACATCCATGTCATTTTTGTTTTGGGTTTAGATGCAAATTTACCTTAGAAGTTTTCACTTAGGAGCAAGGTTGATTTCTAAATCGTAGCAACTTCATCCTGACTGTTATCCAGGTTTACTCATTAGTTGGCCAAATATGCTTATCTAACATGTCCATGTATCATTCACTTCATTTTCTTAAAGTTAGATTTATAGGTAAGGAAACAAGTTTTTTTAAAATGCATCTTGTGTGAATGATTGGAGAAAATTAAAGAGGTGAAAGCACTTGTGCAATGAAGGGAAAACCGTAGAGGTACTTGTTTACTTTGACATCTTTAGGGTATGGTGATGAAGGTTTATCAGTGGCCTTATTCTTGATAATCTTGCTCAATATGTCTAGCATTCGTTAATTAAATATTTTTCTTCATTACTCTTTGGCAAACATGAGATCCACCTCCATCTGCAGCTTCTTCAATGTTGTTCATATTGCTAGTTCATCATATTTGATCAATTGCTACAATTTGAAATTTTCGGGGACAATATTGAACCCAAAATTTTTTGAAGGCAACATTGCTCATAAGTGAATTTCTAGGACAAATTTTCACCTTTACTAAAATGAGGAAAATGACATGCTGACATACTAGCTTAACATATTTAGTCAACTAACAGTCAAACTTAACCTTGGTAACGAGCAATACTAGATTGCCACGATTTAAGAACTTCCAAGGCGACATTGCTTCTAAAAACAATTTCTAAGGTGACATTGTTATTTTCTCATAATTTTCGAATCAAAATTAGACCTTAAACCCTTTTCCAAAAGCTAGGCACTGAGTTATAAACCTAATGAAACTATAAAAAGAGTTATAAGGGGTCAAATTACAAGAATTGAGTTACAATCTCCATCAAACAAAATTGCCCCTAGAATCAATAGAGATTTACCGGAACCAAAATTTTACAAAAACAATACCAATAAAAGCATCTTTACTACGCGTTAAAAAAAAAAAAAAAAAAAAGCGACTTGTTATTTTCACGCTCCCCTCAAGTTGGGAATACACATCTATGAACTTTAGGATGAGAAATTAAAGGTTGTGTTTGAATGATTGTTGAAGATGTCTTTTCCAACCCATGCCTATTTATAGAAGATAATTTTTTTTTAAAAAAAACTGCAGTACAATGTGATATTTACAGGGCAGTACGATAACACTATTCTGGATTATAAACATTGCTATTTTAACAATTCAATCACGCCCAGCTTGGATCAGTGAGCATGGAATTATGTTCTTGGCCTAGCTTTGGTCAAAACAAAACATCAATTGGGTCTAAGCGTTTTAGATGTTTTTATCCTGTGCCCTTAATTTCCCGTCCCAAATTGACTGCAGTAATCAGTGAGCATAGGAGAACAAATTCCTTCCCAGTCTACACACATTGCGATATTTACTCACATCCCGTGAGCTCTAGTAAAACCCTCCAATATCTCATACAGGAAGGGTTTGTGTGAATTGCTTGAAGAACCCATGTTTGAGAACTCTTAAAGGACCTTTCGCTGGATTGAGTGTTAGACCCAACTTTCGACTGTCTTGCAAGCAAATGCATTTGAAAGAAGAGCTCAGCAGGTCTTTGTTCTGAGAACAGTTATAAAAGATACCCACCGTTAGTCAACAATCAGTCGTAAATAGCTATAAATTAACAAACACCAGTATTAATGTAGAACAGTTATAAAAAGAGGGGAGAGGGAGAATAAAGAGGGTGAAACATGGGTAGGGAGGAAGTTGGAAGGAAAAATTAATACAAAATCCGATATCAACTGGTCAAAATTGATACAAAATCCGATATCAACTGGTCAAAAATTCAAGTCTGAACTCTACTACTTTAGCGAGCACAAAAGAATGCAAGTATTTAGGGGACTGTTCGGTTTTCTGTTTTCAAAATAGTCTTTAGAAACGTTTGAAAATGTGTTTTCGGTTGTGTTGTGAAAAACAAAGTTAAGATTTGTACTGATATTTTGTTCTGAAAATATGTTTTCGGTTATGTGTTCAGAACATCTTTTGATATTTTGTTACTTTTTGTTCCACAAAATTAGGGAGGAGGCGGAGAACATTGTATTTACATTAATGACAAACATGCTAATACAACAAACTATTGTTTCCATTTTGAATAAATGGTGATATGTTTTTTAAAATAATGATTCAAACAGATTTTAATTTTTTGTTTCTAAAACTTGTTCTAAAATATTTACTCTACATAATTATTCTAAGAACACAATAATAGAGAATAAAATCAAACAAGCCCAAGAATTCTAATTACTACTCCGGTCCTTTATATAAGACATATTTATCTAATTTGATTAGATTAAGGAAGTTGGTTAAGTTAATTAATTTGACATGTATTTTCTAAAACACCCTAATTATCTTTCTTAATTCCCTCCTTCACTCCTTAATTATTATTGAAGGAGATTGAATAAAGGTAAATTAGAAAAAGATTGACAAATATGAAAACTTTGACTTATATTGAGGACTAAGAACAACTCTTCAAATATGTCTTATATTAAAGACCGGAGGAATATTTATCTATATACAACAGAATCTCCTCATATCTAAATACTTGTCACTTTAAGACAGCATGGATATCAAACCTGGGGGCCATGAATGCCATTCAAAGTCAAGTTGTCTGACCCAATTCTCTTTAGAACCAAGGCTACCTTCTGCTTGAGCCAGTAATAGTCTAGCAAGTGGTAAGAGAATCATTGAATGTTCATGAACTTTGGCAAGGCTCTTTGCAGCCCGGGAAAAAAACAAAGAGCCATAGCCCTGCCTGCCGAGCTCCATGCAGATAGCACCTACACGAATGATCAAAACGAATATAGAAATCCTTCTTGTCATGTATGGAAAACAGAATAAGAAAGAACGGAAGATGAGGGATGCAAGAGCACGGGACACTGGACATATATGACTAGCAACCAAATGCATGTCATGAAAGAAGAGATAAACTGGTCTAATGAAAGGATGTGGGAATATTATGTAATATTATTATATTATATTATTCTCCCTAGGTTGTTGTAACCTCTCCTCTATTCTCTCCTAAATTTTCTCCATCAGTTACTCCTAAATTAAGAGTAATCATTATCTTATTATGTTAGATATAGATATATTATATCATATCTTAGGATTAGATATAGGTATATTATATTTTAGGATATTTCCTATTATATCTCAAGTTTGATTTAATTAGATTTTATGAGATTCTAGGGTTAGCTCTAAGTTTACCTATATAAAGGCCAATATGTACTCTTTCTAATTAAGAGATTAATAAGAATTATATTTCTCTCTCAAATTCCACATGGTATCAGAGCAGGTTTAAATTCCTGAAGGAAATTAGCAGTTCCGTTGTGGTTCTCCGGCGCTGGTGACTTGCTGCCTTCCAGAAATAGTTGGAGAGGCTGCAAGACACACAGCGCCGGGAGACAAAGCCGGAGGACACACATCTCCACGTCAATCCATCATCATTGGCAAACCAAAGAAAGAAAAGGAAAAAAAAAAACAACAGAGCAAAGCTTCGTCTTCACTCCGAGACATATTGTGGCTATTGTGAGTTTGATAGAAATAAAAGGGGAAGAGATCACAGTAAAACTCAGTTGCCGAAAGTAGTTGTCTTCCCTGGCGACGAGTGGTTCAGATTCAGAGGAGAAACCAGAACTGAAGAACCGTCCTCCAGAGCCCGTCCGACGTCATCCTCGAGAGCCCATCTGACGCTGTCCTCCAGAGCTTGTCTGACGCCGAGAAGTCTCGGTGTTGCCTTCAGTTCTCGATCTCATCTCTTGTCCAGCAGAAATGAACCAATCCGTGATCTCAGTCAGTCATATCATCGTTGTCCGTCGTCGTCGTCATCTCAGTCCTCGACCAGTCCTGACGATTAGTCCAGTCAAGTCAAGCTCGTCGTCCGGCGTCGTCCGGCGTTGTCCTTCACTTCTTGTCGAAGCCCAGTCAAACTCGTCAGACAATCCAAGTCCAGATCGACAGTCGACATCGTCATCATCGACCACCTCCACTCATCTGACGCTGAGCAGAGTCGCAACTAAGGAGCCTTGAGCCTTCATCTCCTAGCTCGCGTCCACGCCTTCCGCTGTCGTTGAACTTCCTCTGGCTTGTCTCCATCTCAGCGAATCAATTTCAAATCAGTTCATGCCCCTGTGATCCTCGTTTATCGGGATTCGCTGGCCTCCCAATTCTACTGTGCTTCTTTTGTTTGGTAGTGTAGGACCAAACTGCCTTTTCAGAAATTTGAGGACCAAATTGTCATTTCTGAAATTCGCATGACCAATTTGTCATTTATCAAATTGAAGGACCAAATTGTCATTTCAGAAATTCATAGGCCTCTGAGACTCAAAAAAGAGGAGTACAAGTCCAAACAAAATAAATGGACCTCTGAGACTCAAGAAGTACAAGCCTAATGATTTTGAAGACTCAAGCAATTATGGGACCTTCACCGTCGATCATGTCGCAGCTGTTGCCCGTCGATCTTGTCGCAACCGATTACTTCCAAAGTTGTCGAGTATCTGCTGCCCGTTCATCTTGTCGCAGCAATAACTCTCAACATCGTCGAGACTCCAATTAGTTGCACAAGCAAGTTGGACATGATTCATATCCATGATCCAACTTGAGGGGGAATGTGAGAATATTATGTAATATTATTATATTATATTATTCTCCCTAGGTTGTTGTAACCTCTCCTCTATTCTCTCCTAGATTTTCTCCATCAGTTACTCCTAAATTAAGAGTAATCATTATCTTATTATTATGTTAGATATAGATATATTATATCATATCTTAGGATTAAATATAGGTATATTATATCTTAGGATATTTCCTATTATATCTCAAGTTTGATTTAATTAGATTTTATGAGATTCTAGGGTTAACTCTAAGTTTACCTATATAAAGGCCAATATGTACTCTTTCTAATTAAGAGAATAATAAGAATTATATTTCTCTCTCAAATTCCACAGAAAGCTTGATAAAAAGAAAACAAATTATTTACTCAAGTGTCTGGCAATAACATAAAAACTGATGGTAAATGGGTTTGAAGCAAAAATACCCATAAAATACTGCATTGAAAAAAGATGCAAAAATCCCTAATCCGTAACAGAGGCACACGTTGGTAAGCATTTATCATGAATGTCAGAAATGTTGATATTTTATTTGACTTGAAGTGCAGAATTGAAAATACATGAGTTAAATTTGTTCTAGCTGGCAGAAACCTTGGGACAACATTTTAGTCTGTAACACACTACATCTACATAAACAAGCTTCGATTTAAAACCCATTTGGAAGCTACGTTCCCCCCGGTTCTCTCTAGTCATCAACCTCACCCCTAACCCAACTCTCTCTTCTAAGGGGTTGAACCCATCAGATGGGTTGATGTAGAAGACAAAAACAAGAGTGGGAGTCGGGAGTCAACATAACTTCCATATGAGTTCTAAATACAAGGCGCTCTAAAAGTTTTACTGCACAGGCTAAAAAAGAAATTAGGTAAAACTTCCAACAACACATCAGATAAGAGATACAAACCATGACATAAATAGAGGCAGCTTTCAGAATTCACAGACAAACAAGCCTGTGAGACAAGCTCTTCAGCTGAGAGTAAATCCCCATTCTGCACGGAAAGTAAACCTCTCACCAGGTTGTATACAGCCATCCACATTTTCCATGAATTTCCACCCTCTTTAACACTGTGTTCAAAGTTCAAGTCTATAGCATTTGAACTGATTTGCAGTTGATATCGAGATTCCAATTGTTTGAGACAAACCCAGCCAATATGACAATCTGTTCTAAGCTCCAAGCACTTTGCATACTCTTTCTGGAGATTTAGAAGATCACCTTTCATGGCATAAACACGACACAACAGTAGATGTGCAAAAAATATATAATCATCAGGAAGTACAATTTCAGCAGCCTTTTTAGCATGGGTAATACAGGTAATTTGGTCTCCACATCGTAAACTAATCTCCGAAGCACAGAGTAGAAGTTGGAACTGTTGATATTCTTCTTCCTTACAATATAATTCATTAGAAAGAGCCACAAAAATTAGACGATTAATTATAACACAAAGATGATGAGGAAAATTCTCTTCCCGTGCCGTCTGGAGATAGTTAAGAACAAGCAAATACCGAGCATTTTGATTCCATGGTTTTTGACGAAAGCACCTGTAATTTTGCAGGAAAAGAGTGAGAGGACTATTCTGTTCAAGGAATAAAATAATAAAAAGATAGCCAATTAATAAAAAGATAACCGCATGAGATTGGCTATGAAAAGATTTGATTGAGGATTTTAAAACTGTAATAGTGCATGGCTACCAATTGATATAGGGGGGTGAAAAAGTAATAACAGTACTTCTGCAGGTATCTGATAGATTTCGGACTAGTATGATATTGCTTTGCGCAAGTTGGAAAAGTAAGCTTTGAATTGTTTTTCCCAATGGCGTAGCAAGATATTGCTCCAGCACCATGAATATCTGATGCCAATTTAAGACCTTCTTGATTTGGAAGGTCAGGACGGTCCGATTTGCAACACCTCATTGCTGTGTGACAATTGTTTATCTCTTTACAGGATAGCACGAGATAACCGAGTAAATTCCTGTTTTCCATAAAAAATTGCAGGAGAGAAGATGTTATTATGTTGGCAACAAATCATTAACAAAGTTGACAAGAAAGAATAAGCACGGTGAAAGAAAAAGAGAAAGAGAATACAATTAACCCCAGATAAATGGAGGTGGGTTATCTTAGTTTATAGTAAGAACTAATTAGAATTCTTCATATGGATAACATTTCTCTATTAAATCAAAATTTCTATTAATCATCTATAACTATCATAGATGAACCGTTAGCTATTGGGTCAAGAGTGTCATAGGCTCATGAGAGAAGAATGGAAAGGGAGTGTGGACTTTGAGGGAGAAATATAATTCTTAATTAATCTCTAAATAAGAAAGAATGCATATAAGCCTTTATAAAGGCAAACCTAGAGCTAACCCTAGAATCTCATAAAATATAATCAAATCAAAATCAATCAAACTGATTGAGATATAATAGGAAATATCCTAAGATATAATATACCTATATCTAATCCTAAGATATGATATAATATATCTATATCTATATCTAATATAATAATAAGATAATAACTACTCTAAATAATCCATAATAAATGCATAATATTCTCACACTCCCCCCCAAGTTGGATCAAGGATGTGAATCATGTCCAACTTGCTTATACAACTCTCAACTTCCTTAGCACACCCAATTGCCGTCCACATCAGCAGGTTCTCTTCTGACAACCGTGGACGCCATGGCTGAGCTGGCAATTGGTTTGTTCGTAAGTGCAACTAGCATTTCCATGATTTTGTTTAGCTGGTCATTTTGGGATGATTCTTTGGAAGCTTCAGCTACATCACCTCTTTCTTTCCCTTTCCTTAGCTTCCAATCTGCAGGTTTACCATGAAGGTGATAGATCCTGAATATTAGGATCTAAAAGGACAATTCAAGAAGCAGAATCTGAATTCTTGACCAATTACACAAAGTAATTCTGAATATATTTATCTGCCTGGAAGTGTTTACAACATACAGGGACATATATATAAGAACATAACTGTCAAACCAACTACTTCAAACTCCCTAATAAACTGACTTATAAAAATATAACCTCTAAACTACTCTGCCTTATCCACTTAACTATTCTGCCTTATCCACTTCCAACCGCCTCTTCCTTGAATACACAAGAAGGGGACGGTTTGGGTCTGGTATCCTATCATTACTCTCCCCTTGAAAATGAGCATTGTCCTCAAGACGGAAAGGAGGAGATTGTCTAGCAATTAGATCTTCAGGTTCCCAATAAGATTCTTCAAGTGGTCGAGTAATTCCTTGAAGCTTATATCACTTCCCATCAACTTGAAAAATCATAAACAACTGCTGCCAATTGGCTGCTACTATGTTCAAGGAAGCAAGCCATTTAATTCCTAAAACCTTATCCACACCACCGAGTTTAAAAGGAAAGAAATCTTTTGTAATAGACAAGCTTTGAACTGTGATAACCAATTTCTTGCAAATAGAATTGCATGTGATCATAGAGCTATCGCCTATTTGAACCCTAAAAGAGGGCGAAAGTCTGTCACCAAACCCAGTTCTGTCACCAACTTGCTGGAAATAAAATTATGTGTTGAACCAAAATCAATAAGGATGAGCACTGGTTTTGTTTGGAGGGTCCCATGGACTTTCTTTGTGGTGGATGAAGATTTACCAAAAAAGGCATGTAATGAAATTTCTGCAAATGTGCTCTGTTCGAAGTCGTCTTCTTCATTCATCAGTTCGTCAATTGCATCGGTCAAGTTCATAATTTTCAGAGATGACGAGATATATCGGTCACCCGGCGAGAACTTTTCCCCACAACGGTAACATAAGCCCTTATTTCGTCGAATTTGTCGTTCGTGATCCAAGATTCGTGAAGATACCGTTGTTGGCTGAATGTGCACCGAACTTGACGTGATTATCGGAGATGGCTGATTGTGCGTTGATCCTAATGTAATTGTCGGGCGGTTGTAACTTGAATTAGCCGGATTTGAGGGGTTATTATTCCCCAAATAATTCGCTGGATTATTCCCCAAATAATTCGCTTGATTTGGATAATTGGAGGAATTATTTATTCCCCAATAATTATGTTGCCTCTGATTACGGAAACTTGAATTAAATTCTGATCCCTTAAATTGCGCATTCCTCCCATCGGACGATTGCGGCATATATTTGGCTTCGAACTCAAGGGCTAGACTCGCGGCTTTGTATACTGTGCACGGTTTTTGGATTTTGACGTCCGACTTCAAGTTTCCCTACAATCCGTTGATGAACAACGCTAAGAGGAAGTGCTCAAGCCATCCTTATATGCTTGCTGATCGGCGCACAAATTCCTTATGATAGTCTTCAACCGATCCAGTCTGTCTAACATCGCACAAGTATATGTCAGGATTTTGAAATTCTGCTGGTCCAAACTGCTCTTGAAAGATCTGAATTAGTTCCTCCCAGTAGCATATTGTTCAATTGGAAGACACCCAAGTAAATAGATCAAGGGCTTCTCCTTCTAGATACATGGCTGCCACTTCGATTTTCAAATCTTCAGGAGTTTGATAATACCTGAAATATTTTTCTGCTTTCATCACCCAACCCCTTGGATCACCACCTTCAAACTTAGGAAACTCAACTTTTGAGTAAGGCCTATTGTTGGGTTTCTTACTCTACCAAGCTGTTCTTCCCTCAAATTCTTCATTTTGTTTTGGGATTTTACCGGAATCCTTTTCCTCATGTTCGACCATGATGACTGGAGCCTTCAGTTTCTTCACTTCCTTCATTTCAGCATCCAAACTAAGAAGTTTAGATACAATAAAATTCAATTGCTGAGACTCATTTTCTGGGACAGAGGAAGGTATTTCGGGTTTTGGATATTGGGAAGATTCTGCCTCTTGATTGGGATTAGCATAATCGGTTGATTGTGGTTTCTTCCTATTATTGCCCATAACTCTCAATTTGGCCCAAGGATTGAATCTGCTCTGATACCAAAATGATAGATCTTGAATATTAGGATCTAAAAGGACAATTCAAGAAGCAGAATCTGAATTCTTGATCAATTACACAAAGTAATTCTGAATATATTTATCTTCCTGGAAGTGTTTACAACATACACGGACATATATATAAGAACATAACTGTCAAACCAACTACTTCAAACTCCCTAATAAACTGACTTATAAAAATTTAACCTCTAAACTACTCTGCCTTATCCACTTAACTATTCTGCCTTATCCACTTCCAACCGCCTCTTCCTTGAATACACAAGAAAGGGACGATTTGGGTCTGGTATCCTATCAGAAGGTCCCAGCAGTTATCCTTTGTGTGTGCCGGTTTCTTGCAATGATCACATAATGGTCGACCTTTAGAACCTTTGGATTGAACCGCAAGTGCTGAGGCCTCAGAAGGTACTTAAGTAGCAGCAAAATTATTCTGATTCAGAAGCACTGATTTGCGCCTATCTTCTTCATCGCGCAAAGTGGTATAGACTTCACGCACAAAAGACAAGGGCTCTTGACTCAAAATCCGTGCCCGAACATCATCATAAATTACATTAAGATCAGCCAGCAACTCATAGACTCTTGCCTCTTCTTTCTCTTTGCGGTCCTCTATAGCATCAGCCCTGCAATGATGAGTTTTATTTGTTAGGGCATCAAACTCTTGCCACATAGCTGATTTTTCCAAATAATAATCATCGAGTGACATATAGTCCTGTTTCAGCAGCCACAATTTTTTTCTTAACATCAAATATGCGGGAACGATTCCCTACAATACTATATGTCTCACGGAGAGGCTCCCAAATCTTGTGGGCTGATGGAAGATACATGAAACTCTTTTTGAGTGAGAAGGACATAGCATTAATCAACCAAGAGGAAACCAAAGCATTTTTTGACCTCCATTTTCAAAATGCCTGGGTTTCTGATTTTGGAGGCATTTTGAGTGAGTGCAATTGCTTGATGTTGCAGATATAGGCATCAGGATTTTGAAACTCCGCAGGACCAAATAGTTCTTGGAAAATCTGCACCAATTCATCCCAATACGGAATACCTTATGGTTCTTCTGGAAGAAACCCAAGTAAAAGTATCTAAAGCATCGCCCTCAAGATTCATTGCCACCACATCAATTTTCAAATCTTCAGGAGTTTAGTAATATCGAAAATACTTCTCAGCTTCTAAAACCCAACCTCTTGGATCGCCTCCTTCATTATTTTGGGAATTCAACCTTCGAATGAGGCCTTTTAGAAGGATTTCTATTCCACCAAGGATTTTCTGCATCATCTTCATCATGTTCGCCTAAATTCCCTCAGTTGGTATGACTTGCCTCTCCATAATTCACTATGCTTTTTGTTTTTTCAACACATTAATTTCTGCATTCATCAGGTTCAGTTGTGCAAGAATGGCAGCCAATTGTTGCTGACTGGAATCTGGTTGTGTTTGTGATGGTTATTGCACTAAAATTACAGCAGGGTCATTCTGAGAATTGGAATTTGGTGGGATTTCTGGGTTATGATTTGGGTGTAAAGGAGAATTATTCTCATAAGAGGAATTTCTTGTGTTAACTATGATTCCTACAGGTCCGAAGATTCACCGCTCTGCTACCAAATTGATAGAACTTGCAGAATGGAAGCAAAGAAAAGTAGGGAAAAAGAAATCTTGAGTCAGGATCTGCAACTCTAGCCAATACACAATAATTTTTCATATAATATTCTATCATGATCATTCGTAAAACATGTTACATATATATATAGAGTTCTGTAATCCTAACTGCCTATAATAACTGCTAATAAAAAGATAATATAATAATAAATCAGATAATATGATAATAACTTCCCTAAACTAATACAAACTGACATTAACTACTTCTTAACTCCTAAACATGTGTCTTCCTTCTGGAGTGTACACATGGACCCCTAACAGCCACTCAAAGATCCTTCAATTTATTTAGAGATGCGGGGAGTCTGCAATATCAGGTTCAAATTAGAGCAGATATCAATTTTACGATGGACACACTCAGTTAATTTTTGACAGATGTGCATTGACAATAAGTAAAATGACTGTTTAGAATTTGAAAGGGAATGGTGTTCGTAGTTCGTACTAAACCAAGTCAATTTAACCTCAAATGGATCTTCAAATGCTGATTATGTAGCTTGCCTCATGACCAATGTTTTCTAGCCGGCTATTGTGTTTTTCTTCGGATATTTTCCACTTAATCAGTTATCTATATATAAAGCAAGAAGTGTGAACCAGGCAAAGTATGGAATTAAATCATCAGTCATGAACCTTGTTAGCTGCTAAATTAGCATAATTCCAGTCATTATTTGAAGAGTTAGGATTTCCATTGCAGCAAACACGTCATCTAGAGTGATAATCAAATTGCAAGGGCTTTAGCAGCTAATTCAGTCAAACATGCATGTACAAAGCACAAAGGATTCAATGTACACTGTAAGAATAGGATACCAGCTAAGAAGCTTGCTATTTATTATATAACCACCTCTTAGTAGCTGGCCAATCTTTTCACAAAGGGTAGGAGTCTGAGTTGTTAGTTTTGTATATACTGTATTTAGCACGTGTTGGTTATTCTTTATTTTGTGATTTTTGCCCATCACAATGTGGTTGCATATAACAGAATTCATGTGTTACGCAATTACTATAATGGAATAACATGGAATGACCAGAGCTACTCACTCTTGACTAAGACACTCTCCCAACTCTTCTTTCCTTTCTAGGACTTCACAAGCTAGAAGCCACACCATCTCTCATGCAATAAGTTTATCATCAGTTGAGGACAACAAAGATACTTGGAGCCATGGCATCAAAGACTTGGCCATCCTATAGAGAAAATATTCCACTAGGACTGGTGTGTAGAGGGTTTTAATCAGAGAGTAAGTTGAATCATGTGTGACATAGTACAGCCAATTAATGGACTGGATGTTGACTCTCCAAGAGGAGCCAACTGATGTAAACTGAGGTAGAATGAGGCATCTAAGTTTTGTATTAAGTAATATGAGATATTCTATGGCAGTCGGTTTTCCTACTTCAATAGTTAGCGTATAGAGAAGGGTTCCTTATCCCACATGGGGCCCATGGGATTATAATTTGATCCACAAAGCAGATAATTTATTCAGCCATCCTGCTAGACATAAATGTAACCAACCAATTATTCATTGTTTATCAACTACCAGAACTAATTTCTTAGTCCTGTCATAAGAAAATCTACCTCAGCAAATTACTGTTGGGGAACATGTGCAGAGCTTTCCTAAGGTGCATAACTCCACTCTGAATACCAAGGCAGCATTCAGATCCATTTTTCACCTGTAAAAACCACAAGTTTTGTTTTCCTTTTCATTGGTTACAAGACTGTTTTTTGGGGAATGGAAGAAATGAGACACAGGAGAATGGAAAAAGTAAAGAGGCTAAAAGCATTATACCAGTTTACCAAGCACAACTAAGAAGTGCATCCTGGCAATTTCTTCATGAGATGTGAGAAAAGATCGACTATTTGAGACAATAGATCCAAGATGGTCATTATGTCCATCAAGAGCATGAATAGCAGACAATATAAAACTAACTTTTACACTTTGAAATAACTCTTTTGGCATTTTCACAATCATAGTGGTCACTGCATCCAACCCACGTAGTGAGTACAATAATCTACAGATGAAACAAATGGATGTTGCCACACATGTCTTCTCCGTACAAGAAAGACTTGCAGCGAGACTTCTAGCTACAGAAAGGACCATATCATTTTCACCAAGTTGCCACAAAGAGAAAGTGTACACTTGCAAACCTTCTACATCAAGCGCCCCTAAAACAACAATATATCATACAATAATGTTAGCAAGACCAAAAAAAAACAAAAAAAAAAGTAAATACGTTTTAATATAAGGTCAGCCACAAGATCCTTCAAATAAAATTGCAGCCTACAAGATCAAATGAAACTGTACTTGCAAACCTTCCACTTCAAGGGGTCCTTAAACAACAATATATCATACATTAATGTAAGCAAGACCTAAAAAAATTTAATACATTTTAATACAAGGTCAGCCACAAGATTCTTCACATAAAATTGCAGCCTACAAGATCAAGTAAAGGGTCCCCAGATAGAGGCTTTCAAGTGGCAGCTCACATGTTTTGACAGCTGCCATTCACATCGTAATTTACTCTTACTCCTACTCTTCATCAGAAAGAAAAAACATTGCATAACTTAGAATTCAAAAGAGTGACCTCCCAGAATTGGCTATACAAATCCTCTTCCGCTTTCAACAAAACAAAAATTCCCTCATTTTAATGGCTTGTTTGGTATGAGGGAAGGGTAAGTAAGTGGAGGAAAAATTTGAATTGAATTTTTAAAAAAAAACAGAGAGAGAGAGAACCATTAAAAGTTTTGAATTAACTTTTTTTACCCTTTTATTTTACATATTCTCTTTATTAAAATTTTATAACCCCATTTCCCCAATTTTTTTAAATCCAACTCATAAAAATTTTCCCTCCCCGCCAAATCCCCCATACCAAACAGACCCTAAAACTATAACGCTATTTACCCCTTGTTTGACCATGCTACTTAGGAAAAGGATGCTCCCTATTTTTCCACAAAGTACTTATTTGAGATTCACAAGTGCTCGGCCAATCTTGAGCAACAAAACATTGATTTTCAATGAGAACTATTGAGAATATCAAGTTTAGAAATATTAATTAAGTATTATTATTAGGGATATTGTTTATTATTTATTAGGATTAGATATAAATATTATATTTTAGGAATATCTCTTAAGATATTATGATTTTATTTTATTTGAATAGATTAGATTATGATAGATTTTAGGGTTAGAGTTAGTCTATTCTTGCATATATAAAGGCCTCTTTGTACTCTCATTTATCTTAAGAATCAATAACATTAGTATTTTCTCTGTGCTTCAATGTGATTCTTCAATCTCAACAAAAACAAAGCTGAAAAGCTTCTCCTTGAAAACAGTAGCTGAACTTGAAACTAACTCAAGACAATCATACCTCAACACTAAACCATTGTCTACCTAAATCACCTTTAAATATTTACATGCCCTTTTGTTATTTGACCATTAAAAGCACTTTCCTGAAAGATTACAGAAAAACTTCAGATAATTTTACTGATGTGGGTTGATTCTGCTTACAAGAACTGAGGTTTTGGCTGAAAATAAATAGACGAAGTAGGGGATCAGGTCACGCTCCAGATAATTTAAAAAAGGAAAAATAAAATACAGTGACTCAGCCATAAAGCTCTAAAGTCTGGAAAAAGTGAGAAAGGAAAGAGAATAATTGTTATTGAGGGAGAAAATAGGATAAGACTGTTAATCATAATCTAGTAAAAACTAGGAGATTTGATCTGGAATAAATGTCATCTATTTTCCAGATCTAGTCAATCTTTAATAATTGTGCCAAATCACCCAACTTTCGTCCAAATTCTCTTGAATGCCAACATTTACCAAATACAAAAGGTTTCTCAAATATTATAAAACTGCTTACCAAATGATTTTATGACAACACAATCACAAACTGATTTTATCTCACAGCACTATACTCCATTTGAAAAGTAAGTTCTCCTGTCCGAGAATAAACAGAAACCTAAAACCTAAATGGGCCATCTTAGTATTATTAAATCTTACCAAATAATATTAATATTATTAAAGGCATTCTTAACATAATCATTAATTAAGATTTTAACAGTCAATCAAAATGTTACCCTTGATTAACAACATTTACAACTGTAGTAAGTTGTTTTCTGATCTGAAGCCATTAAGGGCGTTTTAACTTTAAGAAATGGCGGATTAGTATACAAGGTTCCCACCACGTAGGGTTTGGGAAGGGATAGATGTACGCAACCTTACCCTTATATGCGGAGAGGCCGTTTGATATAAAATATATAGCAATGTACTTAGGGACCTAGGTGTAAACTCTGTGTAAACTCTCATTAGGGACCTAAGTGAACATAATAGCATTAGTAGGTAGGAAGGGGGCTGTCATCTACAAATAGCCTTCCTAATCATTGTATGGATACGTTTTGACAGATTGCTTAATTCAGTTTCATGTGAGAGCCTTGTAGCTCTCCTCTCTTCTAATCTCCTTCTTGAGTCTTTCTACTCCTACTCTTGTGTCTTTCTTGTGTCTTTCTACTTCTCTATCCCTTCTACATCCATACTGTATCAGTGGTATCAAAGACTTCCCTTCCTTGGATGTTTCTGTCTGCCACTCTAATCATTCACGGTTCTAATCGTGCAATACCGAAGACAACTCAAAAATAAAGAATTGGGCTCTGGCCTAATACCTGTTGGCCGAACATCAAGAACTCAGCAAGAACACATCAAGAACTCACCATTGCCCAGCAAGGTTGGTAGTGAATGGTACATACCCGAACTGCTCTAGCAAGAATCATGGAAGAACGGATGACTGCAATTGAACAAGAACTACAAAAGCTCAACAAGATTGATGATATTGAGCATAAGTTGGGCAAATTGGACCTCGTCGATGCACTACAAGCTGATGTCCAGGAGTTTAGAACGGAATTCAGGACAGAATTGAGGAACTTGGTTCAGGCGATGCGAAACAAGGACGATGAACCACCTCGCCGAGCCAATGGGCAGGCTGACGCTAATCAGCGGCCGACCCATTTCACCAAGATGGAGTTCCCAAAATTCCAGGGAAAGGACATCGAGTGCTGGATCGCCAAATGTGAAAGATTTTTTCACTTAGATGGCACGGCTGAGGGAGAGAAAGTGACGATGGCCTCAATGGGGTTGGATGAGGCTAGTTTTGCATGGCACGTTGCATCCGAAAGACGTTGGCGAAGAGACATAAGGTGGAACGAATATGTCATTCACCTTCGAGACACCTTCGGCCTACCCATTGAACAACCCCTGGGAGAATTATCCCGATTACGCCAAACAGGGACCATTGCTGATTTCAATGCCAGATTCGACTTACTCTCGGCCAAAGTGGATTTGAGCGAGGATTACTTGATTGAAATCTACTTGACAGGACTCCGAGAAGACATTGCCGATGTTGTCCTCATGTTCAAACCAAGAACTCGGGGTGAAGCTCGCCGCTTAGCCAAGATTCAAGAAATGTCCAATACCCATAAAGAAGCAAAGGTATCGGGTGCAAGATATAACAAGGGGGGCCAGTTTCGGTGGCAGCACAGAATTATTCCACATGGGGAGGAAACAAGACACCTAATACCAAAGTAGTCAATCTCGGATAGCGGCGCAGCGCGGCTGG
The DNA here is from genome assembly GCA_025563575.1 of Acacia pycnantha. Lineage (NCBI taxonomy): Eukaryota > Viridiplantae > Streptophyta > Magnoliopsida > Fabales > Fabaceae > Acacia > Acacia pycnantha. The sequence continues at coordinate 1,311,358 of JAMWYP010000208.1, forward strand.
CCCAAAAAACGCTATAGCGGTATAGCGCATAGCGGGATGACCGCTATACCGAAGCTAAAAGATACACACATATACATTCAACATATAATAAACAATAGATCATCCAAGTCTCTAAAAGACATAAACAGAACATTTAGCATTAAATTAGTCTTTAAAGGTCATAATTATAAGTAAAAATTGTGTAAAAATCGTCCTTAGTCTTCAATGAAAAGAAAGAAAGCATGTGTCTCCCACTCTCCCTTAGTCCCTTTGAAGTTTGAACTGTAAACTCTATTTCACTGTAGCAAAAAAAAAAAGAAAAGAAAGAAAGCACGTGTCGAACTGACAAAGTTTGAACAGTAACGTCTTTCACTGTAGCCAAAAAAAAAAAAAAAGATAGGACGCGTTGAACTGAAAAGCCAGAACTCTCATCTGAACTGTAGCAAGCAAAAATCAGACAAAGGAGATTAAGTCTCGCTCTCGCCCTTTGAACTCAGAACTTAGAACGGAATTAGGCCTGGTAGGAGGGCAACAATGATGGCCGACGATGGCAGGAGGGAAACAATCGAGACTGGTTTGTTTCAAACTTTCAGGAATGGACCGGTGTGATAACTCTGGGTTTCGGGTGGGGCTTTTTTTACTGTACAGGCCTAAACCTAATCGAGCGACGCACCGCGCGATTTCACGCACCGCTACTAGCGCTACCTGCGCAACCTTGAAACGCTCCGCAATGGAGCTTCTGTAGCGGCAAGGGCCTGTTCCGCACCACTCCAACGCTATCGTGACGCTATAGCGCGCAATTAACTACTCTACTTAATACAGCAAATGGGTCCCAACCGAAGGAGAATATAGTAAGTATTAGTAACCCACTCACCACTACAGCCCCTGTTTCAGATAAAACCACACCGAAAACATGGAGAAATTCGAAATTGTTGACACCAGAAGATGAGGCAGATCACAGGGCAAGAAATCTATGCTTCTATTGCCATAAAGCCTTTACACGCCACACATGTCCCCAAAGGCAGCGGATGCGACTCCAATTTATGGAATTGGTAGAAGCTACCGAAGACAAAGCAGAGGAGGCAATAGAACCACACAAGGAAGATGAGTATGCCCCGTTAATTTCCCTACATGCCATTAATGGCACGGATACAAACGAGTCTATGAGAATTCAAGGGAATGTGGGGAAGAAGCCGATTCAAGTATTAATTGACAATGGCAGCACACACGACTTCATGGATTTTGAGTTTGCTGTAAAAATGGGCTGAAGAAATACTAAACCACCTCTGGATGCGGTACAGATAGCCGGGGGTCAAAAATTGCAAGTTTTTGGTGTCTGGCATGGGTTCCGATGGAAAATGCAAGGTCTGGAATTTGAATGCGATCTCAAGATTATCAAGCTCAATACATTTGATGTGGTGTTAGGACTGACTTGGCTAAGAACGATTAAAAGTGCACTATGGGACTATGAAAAATTGTCGATGCAATTTTGGTATAGGGGAAAACTATGTGAGTTACAAGCAAGCCCTACAAACTCCCTTACGGTGGTCTCCTCTACCAAATTGGGTGGTAACAAACAATGGGGACCCCAAATGTATTTGGTACAACTTTTGCAACCATTACCCCAATTAACGAATGATAATACTCCCCAAGTTACTGAAAAGCCAAAGGATCCAGAATTACCATTGGAAATCCAGCGGTCGCTAAGAAGGTTTGAAGGGTTGTTTGACGAACCTAGAGGCCTCCCTCCACTAAGGCCGGGTCATAACCATCCAATCATTCTTCAGGAAGGTACGAACCCTATAAGTCTCAAGCCTTATTGCTATTCTGCTGCTCAAAAGGATGTTATTGAGAAACAGGTGACGGAATTGCTACAAACGGGAGTGCTCCAGGAAAGTTCTTCTCCTTTTTCAGCACCCATAGTGTTGGTTATAAAGAAAGATGGGACTTGGAGGATGTGTATTGATTTTCGTGAGCTTAATAAAAAAACTGTGAAGAATCAATACCCTATTTCCCTAGTGGAAGACCTATTAGATGAACTACACTCAGCTAGGTGGTTCACTAAGCTTGATTTGAGAGCGGGATATCACCAAATCCGTATGCAACCAGAGGATTGTTACAAGACAGCATTCAAGACTCATTCGAGGCACTTTGAATGGCTAGTTATGCCGTTTGGGTTGACTAATGCACCGGCCACATTTCAAGGTGCAATGAATGATATTTTTAGGCCATTATTAAGGAAGTATGTTCTTGTATTTTTTGATGATATTCTAATATATAGTGCTAATATACAAGAGCATGCTCAACATCTTGAGGAAGTGTTGAATATTTTACAAAAACATCACTATTTCGTTAAAAGAAGTAAGTGTACATTCGCTGGCCAAAGTGTTGAGTATTTGGGGCACATCATTGGCAAAGGTATAGTAGCTACGGATCCTAAGAAGATTCAAGCGGTGGCTGATTGGCCTGAACCAAAATCAGCTAAGCAATTGAGAGCTTTCCTTGGATTAGCAGGATACTATCGAAGGTTTATTCAAGGGTATGGATCTATCGCAAAACCCCTTACTTTTTTATTACGAAAAGAGGGTTTTAAATGGTCAACAACAGCAGCTGAATCCTTTCGGGAGTTGCAATCTGCCCTTATATCAGCACCCGTGTTGGCGTTACCGGACTTCTCTAAAGACTTTATAGTTGAGACTGATGCGTGTGGAGGGGGTATAGGTGTTGTTTTAATGCAACAAGGGCAACCACTGGCCTATTTTAGCAAAGCTCTTGCCCCTAAACATGTAAGCCTTTCGATTTACGAGAAGGAATTGTTGGTTGTTGTACAAGCTGTGGAATATTGGCATCAATACTTGGAAAGAAGTAAACTTGTTATTAGGACTGATCAGCAAAGTCTCAAATATCTCTTGGGACAGAAATTAAAAACTCCCTTTCAGATGTATTGGATAGCAAAACTCCTAGGGTATGATTACGAAATTCACTACAAGAAGGGTAACGATAATACTGTAGCTGATGCACTGTCTAGATTACATGGTTCTCAGATTTTGCAGATTTCTTTGTATACTACATCACCTGAACTAATGGGGGAAATCAAGCAAAGTTGGGATGAAGACATAGAAGTGGCGGCTGTCCTTGCACAAGTAAAGGAGAAAGGTGGTGTACTCAACAAATATACATGGGATGGCTCTTACCTAAGGAAGAATAACCGACTAGTTGTGGGAAACATTGCTGCCCTCAAATCAAAATTGCTGGAATGGCTGCATTCTAGTCCTCAGGGAGGCCATTCAGGTATCCAAGGGACTTATTATAAAGTCAAGGGACTGTTTTGGTGGAAGCACCTACACAAGGATGTTGAGGATTTTGTGAAGGGGTGTGACACATGTGCTAGGTGCAAATATGAAACCATTGCCACTCCTGGTCTGTTGCAACCGCTTCCAATACCAAGTAAGGTTTAGGAAAGTATTTCCATGGATTTCATTGAAGGCTTGCCTAAATCAGGGGGTAAAGAGGTAATATGGGTAATCGTTGATCGAATGACCAAATATGCCCACTTTATTGCACTTTCCCACCCTTATTCAGCTTCTACGTTGGCACAAGCATTTTAGGATCAGGTTTATAAATTGCATGGTGCCCCGGCTGAAATTATAAGTGATCGTGATCCGTTATTCCTTAGTAATTTTTGGAGGGAATTTTTGAAGATCCTAAAAGTTCAGCAAAACCTATCTTCAGCTTACCATCCTCAAAGTGACGGCCAAACCAAAGTTCTCAATAGATGCCTAGAGTCCTATTTGAGGTGCATGTGTTGGGAATTCCCCAAGGAATGTAATCATTGGTTAGCTTTAGCCGAGTGGTGGTATAATACAACCTTCCACTCAGCAACCAAGACCACTCCACATGAGCTGCTATATGGCCAAAAACCAGCGGTTTACATCCCTTATGTGCCACGGACAGCAGTGGTGGAAGCAGTTGACAGAAGTTTTTCAGCAAGAGAGAAGACGCTAGCTGTACTAAAGTACCATTTGCACCGATCAGCCAATACCATGAAGCAAAAGGCTGATCTAAAACGTTCAGATAGAGCATTTGAGGTGGGACAATGGGTTTTTCTAAAATTACAACCCTATCGTCAGATTTCAGTGGCCACTAGAAGCAGTCAGAAACTTGCTCCTCGCTTCTATGGACCATACAAGGTACTAGACAGAATCGGACCAGTTGCATACAAGCTGGAACTACCACTTGAGACAAGGATTCGTGCTACTTTTCATGTATCCTTACTAAAACTATGTCCTGACCCAAGTGTTAGGCAAAGGCATCCTCCAATAGAGTGGCCAGCAGTTCCAAATTCGTTATGTCCTCAGCGAATTCTGTCGCAACGTGTCGGCAGAAGGAAAAGGAGGATTATTACGGAAGTGTTGGTGCAATGGCAAGGTTATCCGGAAGAAGAAGCCACATGGATGTCATTGTTCGGCTTGAAGCACCAATTTCCAGAATTCCCAGTGGCCAACCCTTGAAGACAAGGGTTGCTTTAGGGGGGGGCATTGATATAGAATATATAGCAATGTACTTAGGGACCTAGGTGTAAACTCTGTGTAAACTCTCATTAGGGACCTAAGTGAACATAATAGCATTAGTAGGTAGGAAGGGGGCTGTCATCTATAAATAGCCTTCCTAATCATTGTATGGATACGTTTTGACAGATTGCTTAATTCAGTTTCGTGTGAGAGCCTTGTAGCTCTCCTCTCTTCTAATCTCCTTCTTGAGTCTTTCTACTCCTACTCTTGTGTCTTTCTTGTGTCTTTCTACTTCTCTATCCCTTCTACATCCATACTGTATCACCGTTTTCAGGATTTGAACCTATGATCTCCAAGCCATATGGTAGCAACCTTACCATTTCTCCAAGGCTCACCATTTTAAAAGCAATCGATAAATAAATTCAACCTCCAACTGCCCTATGATCTCAAGTACCCGTTACACTAGGAATCTCTAGAAGGACTAGAAGAGGAATTATTTTCAAAAATATATGAGGGGATCATGCATTTAAAGTCTAAATTTAGAGAGGTCAAAATGCTCTACTCTAAGAATAATATAACCAATAATATAACGATTCAATCTTCAATTTCAACAATATGTAATTTAAATCTACAATTGAGATGATGAGATTGAAAAACTCAGACAAATAGTATAGTTTAAACTGTTTAAAGTCCAACTTTGAGATGGAGTGGGTTGAAGGGGAAACTCCTCCCACCCCATATAACTCAGTTTTTGTTGTCCTTAAATTAAGGGTGATAAAGAGAGAGAAATAAGTTTATTTTTAATATATTATTATATGATATAATATTATACCCCAAAAGAACTACAAAGGTTTCCCCGCTTTTTTATCTCTATCATAAATTATCGAAAAAAGGATAATAACCTCTTTTCCTTTCTTTCATGCTGCAATATCTTCATGTAGTATTATCATACCATACTTTCACCTCCAATTCTACCCACCCACTCCACCTTCTAAAACTTCCAAACACAGTCTAAATTACAGTAAAATGAACCTGAACCTTCTTTCTTCAAATGTTCACATTCTTGCAAAGCTTCAACTGCATTTCCTGCCTAAATCAGACAGAGTTAGTGTTTATTGCCAAAAAATAAAAGTTAAAATATGAAGTTTGCTTTCATATGAAATTTAGTACAAAACTTTATGGTAGAATATGTTCAAAGAGAAAACGACTGAAAATCTCCTAAATATTTACCTTAGAAAGCGCCCTTGCCAAATTGGTTGATACATCCCTGATCTGTGAGTTTGGAACACTACATGAGCTAGTGTTCATTGCATGTCGTGCCAATCTATAAGAAGTAGCAGCAGAGTGATAATCTTTTCGAGCCTCAAATACCAACCCATTTAAATTATGGGATTCAGGATATTGAGGTGAACGCTGCACAGCCTGCTGGATAGCTCCAAATACCTGAAAATCAAACGCAGGTTTGGCCAAATTTCAAAGAACATAGCAGCCTTACATGAGACAAGAAATCCTATGCAATCACCAAATCGAATTACTAATCTCTCTTACCTGTGAAGATAAAAGATGGCCAGTGTATAAGGCAAGCTGAGTGAGGCCAATTTGAAATTCAACTAACTGCATTGTAATTCAACAATCTTATCAAGGAAAGCAATAAAATTTAATAGTAGCTGTAAAAGCAATAGTCTAAATGTTGTATCTATTCATGTACATAAGGTGTGTATTTATACAATAGAGGAGAGCCCTAGCATTGATGGCTCTTAATTGAGGATTATTCCCTAATCCCTGATTTATAGGGATTCTAATATATTTCCTGATTTCCTAACACTCCCCCTCAAGTTGGAGCATAGATGTTAATCAAGCCCAACTTGTTACAAAGATAGTCAACCCGAGTCCCATTTAAAGCCTTGGTCAGAAGGTCACCCAATTGATCACTAGACCGCACATGCCCTGTAGAAATAAAGTTCTCCTTAATCTTATCGCGTACAAAGTGACAGTCAATCTAAATGTGTTTCGTACGTTCATGAAACACAGAGTTGGAGGCTATGTGTAGAGCAGCTTTATTATCACACCACAACTTCGTAGGTAAAGACGTGGCAAGACCAACCTCCTCCATTAACTGGTGAATCCACCCAATTTCCTGTACTGACTGAGACATAGCTCTATACTCAGCTTCTGCACTTGACTTAGAAACCACATCTTGCTTCTTACTCCTCCATGATACTAAATTTCCACCAACAAACACACAATATCCTGTGGTGGATCTTCCGTAGCCTTTGACCCCGCATGATCTGCATCACAAAAACATTCAACCTTGTTGTGGCCATGATTCGTATAGAGTACACCACGACCAAAGTGAGCCCTTCAAATAATGTAAGACATGCTCCAAAGCTTCCCATCGAGCAACGGTTGGTGCAGTCATGAATTGACTAAGCACACTAACTGGAAAGGTCACATCAGGGCGAGTTACCGTGAGATAGTTCATTTTCCCAATTAATCTACGGTATCTCTCAGGATAGGCAAATGGTTTGATCTTCTCGGATCAACTTTCTTTTGTATATCCTCAAGTAGCTTATCAAACGGAATGCGATCATCCATGTCCAAGAAGGGATTAGGAATCATAGGAACGTTACTCGGTGCTGCTCCGAGTTTCCCAGTTTCTTTTAACAAATCAAGAACATATTTCCTTTGTGTCAAAAGGATGCCTTTCTTACTCCTCATAACCTCTATTCCAAGAAAGTACTTTAACGGACCCAAATCCTTTGTTTGAAAATGAGAATTTAGAAAGGCCTTAAGTGATGAGATTCCCGAAGCATTGCTACCCGTAATAACAATCAACATATACCACTAACAGAATCATCCCAGCATCTGTCTGCTGATAAAATACAGAATGGTCACATTTACTCTGACTCAGACCAAATTTCTTAACCACAGAGCTAAACCTGTCAAACCAAGCACGAGGGCTCTGCTTCAAGCCATATAAAGACTTTTGAAGATGGCATACCTTCCTACACTCCCCCTGAGCAACAAAACCAGGTGGTTGCTCCATGTATACTTCACGCCAACCGGGATGGGTCAAGGCTTGTTGGAGAGTAGTGGGAATAGTGAGAGAGTCTAAGGATGCTATGAAGGAACATGATGGAGGAGACAAATGGTTATAGGAAACAAATGAAGAAATAGGATAGGTGCAAGTACGCTTACCTTTGCGTAAGGCAATAGGCAAGTCATCAGAAGTGTCAGACATTGTGTCTGGTTCAGAGGTAGAAGTGGAAGGATCAGAAGTAGCAGGAATATCACAGGAATATCAGGCACTGGTGCTGGTTCAAAAATAGGGGCAGAAGGAGCTGATGCTGGATCAGACGTCGAAACAATCATTGGTGGGTCATGAACCTGATCGACAACATTACTCGCCCTAGGGCGTTTCCGATAAACATGATGAATAGGTGGTTTAGCAGGTGCCGAGTCAGATGCTTGCACTGGCGGTAACTGAACTGGATAGACCAAGAGATCATCAAGATCGCGAGGTGTCATCGGGAGAGACAGGAGATGGTGGTGGAGTAGAGACGGAAAATGAAGTTGACTCATGAAATGTGACATCAGTAGACACAAGATAACGCCGAAGAGTGGGAGAATAGCACCGATAACCCTTCTGAACCCTAGAATACCCAAGGAAGACACACTTAAGAGACTTGGGATCAAGTTTGGTAACAGTGGGACGAATATCGCGAACAAAACAAATACACCCAAAGATTTTAGGATCAACAGGGAACAAAGGTTTGGAGGGAAACAAGGTGGTGTATGGAGTGGCACCATTAAGGACAGGAGAGGACATACATTTGAAACATGAGAGCCCGAGCGACTTCTAATAAGGAAGCACGCAGTAGATACGGCGTCAGCCAAAAAAGACTTAGGGACATTCATTTGAAACATGAGAGCCCGAGCGACTTCTAATAAGTGTCGGTTCTTACGTTCTGCAACACCATTTTGAGCCGGTGTATCTGGACAAGAGGATTGATGAAGTATGCCATGCTGGAGCATGTACGTTTGAAATTGGGCAGAAAAGTATTCTTTAGCATTGTCACTTCGTAGGGTTTTGACTGATACACCAAACTGAGTTTTGATTTCAGCACAGAAATTGCAAAAGTGGGAAAACAACTCAGAGCGAGTTTTCATTAGATAGAGCCGTGGTACGAGAGAAATCATCAACAAAAGTAACAAAGTACCTAAAACCAGGCTTGGACTCGACAGGACATGGACCCCAAACGTCAGAATGGACTAAATCAAAGGGAGACGCAACTCGTTTATTAACTCGAGGTGCCAAGTGAACACGATGATGTTTAGCAAACTGACATGACTCACATTCCAAAGATGACAAATGATGGAATTGAGGATACATCCTCTTCAAACAAGACAAGGACATATGACCTAAACGACAATAAATGTCAAATGGGGATGAACCACCAGGGCAAGCAACTGAACGTTGTACCTGATCCTCAAGGAAGTAATGGCCACCAAATTCATAACCCCTACCAATAACTCGCTTTCTCGTGAGATCCTGAATCAAACAGTGGTTAGGAAATAAAGTGATGAAACAGTTTGACTGTCGAGTGAGTTTACTAGGAGACAAAAGATTGAATGTAAGGTCAGGGATAAGGACACAGACGAGGTAGGTTCAACAGTGCCAGAGCCAATAACACGAGAATAAGAACCATTGGCAATTGTGATACTAGAGGGATTGGCATAAGGCGCATACGAGGAAAACAAATGATGGTTACCTGTCATATGATCAGTAGCACCGGAATCGATGATCCACTTCGAGGAAGAAGTAGCAAGACTAGAAGCAATATTACCTGTAACAAGAGCATCAGAAGAACTAGACATAGATTCAGCCATCAATCTTCACCAACAAGTTGAGTTGCACAACCACGAAGACAACACCCAACAACACCGGGAAAACCTCACCGGAGGCAATAAGGTCACACAAGAACCCTAAACAGCAAATAATTGCCCAACTTGAAGCCAAATGAAACACCTCACCGGAGGCAAATAGGTCACACAAGGACCCCAAATAGCAAACAATTGCCAAACGACCCAAATGGCCACCAAAGAGCAAAGAGACAGCAGCCTAACACCAAATAGCAAACCAACCAAACACAAGAGAGCCAAATACTGACTTCACGAATCAGAAGATGATGAACCCAGACCACAAAAACTGTCGGAGGTCGCCGGAAATAAGGAGAGGAGGCGGAAATAGGAAGTCGCCGGTGAAACACACACACCTCCCACGCACCGTCACGCGCCGTCGCCGTGAAGTTGCCAGCGAGCGCGTGAAGCCCACGCGCCGTCGTAGAATTGTCGGACGGCCACCAAAATTCAGGCGTCCGCCGATCGGAGGATGGGGAAGACGATGGTGGGGCGCGTGTTCCAATAAAACGTCAGGGACAGAACTCGAATATGCTCCTCTCTCTCACTGTTGTAGTACGTCGGAGCTCACTATGAACGACACAACACAGAAAATGAAAGAAACAACCACACAGCTCTGATACCATGTAAAAGCAATAGTCTAAATGTTGTATCTATTCATGTACATAAGGTGTGTATTTATACAATAGAGGAGAGCCCTAGCATTGATGGCTCTTAATTGAGGATTATTCTCTAATCCCAGATTTATAGGGATTTTAATATATTTCCTGATTTCCTAATATAAAAAGATTGAACAAAAAGAATGGTTAGATACAACAAAGACATTTGTAAAAATTAAAGAAGCACTCCAGCTGAGAGAATGAGGGGGCACACCCCATGGTGCCCCAGATAATTATTCCCAAACAGATGCACGGCAATGATAAGAGGAAGCCCAAAAAAAAAAATTAGATTCTTGCAGTAGGATGATACAAAAAAAAAAAAGCTTTGCTCAATGAACGACCAGCAAGTAAAGAGACAGAAATTACAGGCATTATTTGTACAGCTCGCAAACAGCTCTCAAATGCCTCAGTGGGTGCAAGCTCCCTAAAGTAAGAATAAAGTAGTAAGATAATAAATATGGAGAAAACTGCCATTTACGTGCCACATAAATTGGCTATATAAATTATGTTGGAATTATACCTTTTGTGACACTTAGCTGACATGCTTGCCCACGGCAATGCAAGGCCAGGATCGATGCTTCTAGCACGATCAAATACTTGCCTTGCCAATAGCTTTTCACCCTTTTTTCTATAAAGCTGAAAAATATACAATCACACAATAGCTAAAAATTCTACACAAGAACATGTTCATGTCTCAACATAACATTTTGAGCAAATTGAGCGTTATAAATCTAATCTTATTCAATACCAATAATTGTACATATAGATGAGAAAATGATAGGCCAAGCTAAGCCTAGATATTTTCTCTCTATAATATCGGAGATATCAAACAAAAAAAGGATTTCAAATTTTAAAACCATAATCCCAAGAATCATGCTAACTAACCGAGATCCTAATTAAAGATAATCAAATATTAATTATTATTAATTAGGCCCATTTGACATTCCCAGCTTGCTTGTAAACTCGTTGAACTTGGGCTTCACAAGAGGCTTGGCTATCACATCTGCTGTCTATTTCCCCGAAGGTATATAAACCAAGTCTATCACCTTAGCTTCAATCTTTTCTATAATGAAGTGCCAGAAAATTTCAACATGCTTAGTACGATCATGCTGTAATGGATTATTTGCTATTTTGAAAGCTGCCATGCTATCACACCACAACCTGATTGGTGTAGTTGGTCCAAATCCCAATTCTTCAAAACACGCAATACCCATATTCGTTCATAGATTCCTAGTGTCAATGCTCTATATTCTAATTCTGCAGCGCTTTTGACACTACAGGTTGTTTTTTGCTTCTCCAGGTCACTATGTTTCCCTAGCCAAATGTGCAATATCCTGTAGTTGAACGTCTATCATATATTCATCCAGCCCAATTTGCATCAATGTAGACTTCTACACCATTTTCTTCTTTACTTCATGGTACTCATTTAATTCCATCAATGTAGATTTCTACATTCAACTGTCTGTCTTTCGAAAATAAAAGACCCTTATCAGGTGTCCTCTTTAGGTACCTGAGAATCCTATTTACAGCTTCGATATGTTCTTTTTGAGGATTCCTAGCAAATTGACTCACTACCCCTACTACATAGGGGTAGTGAGTCAATTTGCTAGGAGAAAGTACAGCTGGTTCGATGTGAAATAAATTGATTAGCTTTCCCACTAATCTCTGATATTTCTCCCTGTTCACTGACTTGCCATCTAGTTTAATCTCCAAAATTACAATTGGATTCCATTGGAGTTTCCGTAGGTCTTACACCGAGCATCCCAGTTTCCTTGAGAAGATCCAAAGTATCCTTTGTTTGAGATACACTAATGCCTGTAGGTGATCTTGCGATTTTCAACCCAAGAAAATACCTCAGATTCCCAAGATCTTTTACTCCAAATTCTGCAGCAAGCTTATTTTTCAGCTTTGCAACCTCTTCTACATCGTTCCCTGTCACCACTATGTCATCCACATAGAAAATTGAAATAGTAATCTTATGATTAGAGTTCTTAACAAATAAGGTATGATCAGCTTGACACTTTTTATACCCAAAACTCTTCAAAGCACGTGTAAATCTCTCAAACCAAGCCCTTGGAGATTGTTTCAACCCATATAGTGACTTAAGTAGTTTACAAACCTTGCTGGAATTTTCTAGATTTCGCAACCCTAATGGAACTTCCATGTACACCTTCTGTAGAATCTGTTATTAATCCCACAATTATAGGGATTAACTAAACCTAGAAATTATAGGAGATAATTTTGTAGGATATCAGTTTTCAAATTTCAAATCTAGATCTAACTAACAGATCAGATTCTCTATTTTGTCTATAAATGTAATCGTTCACTCACCTGAATATGATACAATAATTATTCTCTCATCTGATTCTCTTCATGGTATTAGAGCAATTAGAAGAGATTAATTCATTATTGTCAATCCAGACGTTGCCCATTGCATCGTCTTCAAAATCTGAGACATTGCCTACAGCAACGTTCTCAAAGCCATCCGAACGTTACCCACTGTAACGCCGTCAAAGTCTGTCACCCAGTCTCGTCCGACTGGTCAGTCACCCAATTTTGTCTGACTGGTCTGTCACCCAGTCTCGTCCGACTAGGTGTCGTCCTAACTCAGGGTGTCGTCCCAACTCAAAGTCTACATCGTCCTTCCGCTGCAGTTCCAAGACTCGTCCGACACTATCTCTGTCATAGTCAAGTTCGACGTCGCTCTCCCTGTACGACGCCGATAGTTCTCCGGTGTTGTAATATCCCAGATTATTATAAATAGTAATAACTCTCTTTTTATGAATTTTCAGCTTATGCACTAAGAAGAAAAAAAAAAGGTTTTAGGTAACAAGTCCACTACTTGTCAACCGGGTCACATTAAATTCACATCTCGATTGATTGATTGAATTTAATATGATGAATTATATTTATATCTTAATTGTTGGATTGATTGATTGAATTTAATATGATGAATCATATTTATATCTTAATTGTTGGATTGATTGATTGAATTTAATATGATAATCATATTCATATCTTGATTGTTGGATTGATTGATTGAATTTATGATGATGGATCACATTTATTTCTCTATGGCCCATGTGGTTTAGGGATAGGTCTTGGATGTAGTAGTATATAAACCCACTCCCACCTCTTTGTGACATAGAGAAACATCCTTATGCTCTCTAGACTTCGGTATTTACCAAAGGTTTAGAGAGAAAATGTGTCATCCATAAACAGATAACAAAAGAAGGCTTTCATCAGAAACAAACCCTAGAGGCCTACCTAACCCAAGCTAACGCTCAATACTCTTCTTCTCTTCTACTACTCCCTCTATTCTTACTCTGTCAGATTATTCTTCTAAGAGGTTAGCAAAACGGAGACCAGGTAATCCTAATTCCCATATAGATTAGGTTAAATCATACTATATGAAACCATTTTCCCATGAGTCTTAGGGTAATAGGAATCTTGATAAGTAATCCTAATTCCCATATAATTTAGGTTAATCCTATATCGATTTTGATAAGGTAATTATGATCCTAAATATATGATAAGGTTGTTTTGTATGAAATTTGGTATATGTAATCCTAATCCTTAGGTGATTGTAAGATGATTTTATACTTGTTAAATGTAATCTTAATCCTTAGGGAATTTTAAGATATTTTCATATATTATATGTAAACCTTAGGGTATTTATATTAAATTATTTTAACCCTAGAAAATAATAGGATTATTTATAAATTAATTATATTATTTGAGAACTTTATTGGGTTTTGACCTTACGAAATAATAGAATTAATTATATAATTACATGAGTATTATTGGGAACTTTATTGGGTTTTAATTCCTAGAAAATAATCGTATTAATTATTTTCAAAATAATCTTAATACTTTGATGGTGTTAGATAACAGATTGTAGCATAAACTTTACTTTCCATAAAATGATGGAAAATTGATTATGTGCGATATGTGTGCTGTGATTGAAATGAATTAATCGTGGGAGGATAGCTTTGGGATGGTACCTCCTAAAGTGATGAACACAACCTTTAGGCTCTATGCCTCCGATATGTTATTTGATGTGAATCGATTATATCCGTTCTTCCTAAAGTGGTGTCTGGTCACAGGGTTTCCCGGGACACTAGTAGCAACTTTGGGAAGAGGTGTGCACATTAGGACGAAATGTTTTATGGCCAATTTGATTGATTGTGACTGGCAGGGTTTCCCGGGTCACAGGGTAGACTGGCAGGGTTTCCCGGGTCTACCATGGTTCTCTTCCCACTAAACAGACTGGCAGGGTTTCCCTGGTCTAAACGAATTTAATAAAATGAATAATAGTTGATTTGATGTAAATAATATTTGATTCAATTACTACGTGATCATATATTTGATTTGACGGTTATATTGGAGCCAGGGTAGACTGGCAGGTTTCCGGGTCTACCATGGTTCTCTTCCCACTAAACAGACTGGCAGGGTTTCCCAGGTCTAAATAAATTTTGAAAAGATGATAAATGATATTTGATGCAATTACTACATGATTATTTATATTGGATCTGAGTAATATATTTGAGCTATTTAAATTGTGTTTTATTAGGATTACCAGCTTTGCTGATTTTTGTCTTATGGGCTGTGATGATCCTTCGGGGAGCAGATTTCCTGTGAAACAGGTTCTAAATGTTGGGGCTAGCAGGGAGAAGTGAGGAAGAACGTTCAATTACTTCTAGCTAGTATTTATATTTCTTTTATGCTCCGAATAAAACATTTTATTTAAGTTTTGGATTTATGTTATTGTAATAAGTTAGCATTGCACTTGTCCCAATACAAGTGCAGCGGTAACACTTCCCAAGGTTGTTTATTTGGAATTTCAGTAATTATTTATAAAAAGTATTGCAATTTTATGTTATTATAATTGTTTGAAATTGGGGGTGTTACAGGTGTCGTCTTCTCAGACACGTCCGTCGTCATCTCCAGTTGAAGTTCAATCACCTGCCTGTGTCTCGAACAGGCCTAAGACTGGTCGGCTGGTTCTCATCCAAGTCCGGCAATCAGACTCGTCATCCTCTCTCTGGTCTTCGACTGGTTCTCGTCAAGTCCAGCATCGACTGGTCTCATTTGTCGCAAGGTGCTACTGTCGGGTTTCCTTTATTTATCGAGTGATTCTCTTGACTGTGCTCATTTTTGGGGTTGTCTTACTATGGGCTTGCTACTATGCTTTCTTTGGCCCATATCATACGCTGCACTGCCCATTATAAATTTGATGCACTTTCTTATTACCTGATCAATATGTCTTCAAAGTCTGATGCCTCGTCCTTCATGCCACGATCTAGGACTAGTGACATCTCTACTGTTCTTATTGTTTCTGAGAAACTTACCAGTGACAATTATCGAGAATGATCTCAATCCATGATTCTTGCTTTAGATGGAAGAGACAGACTTGAATATATTAATGGGGAAGCTGAAATGCCTCAAAAAGCAGAAACCCAAGCATTTTGAAAATGGAAGTCAGAAAATGCTTTGGTTTCCTCTTGGTTGATTAATGTTATGTCCTCCTCACTCAAGAAGAGTTTCATGTATCTTCCATCAGCTCGCGAGATTTGGGAGGCTCTCTGTGAGACATAGTACTGTTGGGAATCGCTCTCGCATATTTGACGTTAAGAAGAAATTGTGGCTGCTGAAACAGGACCACATGTCACTCGATGATTATTATCTAGAAAAATCAGCTCTATGGCAAGAGTTTGATGCCCTAACTAATAAAACTCATCATTGTGGGGCTGATGCTAAAGAAGACCACAAAGAGAAAGAAGAGGAAAGAGTTTGAGTTGTTGGCCAGTCTTAATGTGATCTATGATGATGTGCGGGCACGGATTCTCAGTCAAGAGCCCTTGCCTACTGTGCGTGAAGTCTATAGCAATTTGCGCGATGAAGAGGATAGGCGCAAATCAATGCTTCAGAATCAGAATAATTCCGCTGCTACTCATATACATTCCAGCAATGCATTATAATATTCAATTATTGACTGATTACCTTGTCGTAGATCCCGGAGTTCTCTCTTCAGGTGAATCAAGGCAGCAGTGTTTTCAAGGGAGGAGTAGGTCCTCCTAGCGGCATCCCATATTTCCTTTGTCGTGTGTGCAAGCAGATATCCCTCACTGATCTCCAAGGTCATTGAATTACATAACCATGTCATGACTTGGTTGTTTTCAAGAAACCATGTGTCAAAATTAGGGTCATCTGGGGTGGTTGAGGGGCTGCCCCAGTAATGTATTTCTCATTTCTCTTACCTCGAATATACCTCAGCACGCTTTGTGACCACTGAAGATAGTTTCTACCATTAAACTTATGGCTAAAAGCCATAATGTGATGGTCTGTAAATTCTGAAGCCATCTCTGAGGTTCTCTTTGATACTGGGTTGCTGGTCATAGAAGAAGAAGATGAGGAATTTTGAGTTTGATAATCGGTACCGGTCATAAAACCCATGGGATATGTTCCGGGAATTGTTCCAAACATAGGAGAAACCTGAGAGGAATCCATGTTTCTGGAAGAAGGAAATAGTCGCCGGAATCTGGAATTTTCACCGGAGAGTTCGCCGGAAAATTCAAAAAAGTCACCGGAGGATGCAATAACCACTGGGCCTCACCGGAAATCAGAGGAGGAGTCTGAAACAGGAAGTCGCCGCCGAGAAGGACTCCTCACGCACCGTCACAGCATGGCTGTCCGTCAAGCGCGTTTACACCACGCGCCGTCGTGGGGGCGTTGTTTGGTCACCGAATTCAGGGCATTCGCCAATCGGAGCCTGCTGGTTCTTTTGGGCTGGGTGGTGTAGTCCCACTCGCCTCCTACAGAGAACCCAAGACCCGCCGGAAACCTCCACTACACTATTCCTCTCTGCCTTACCGTCACTCACTGCTTCTCTCGCTTTCCCTGGCCTCGGACGGATGTCCGTGGCTTCCATATTGGGTTTAGAGGTGTTTAACTACACTCTATTAAATTCCATAGATAAAAGTGAGTACATAGGGGCCTTTATATAGGTAAACCTAGGACTAACCCTAGAATCTAATCTTATCAAAATAGATTAGATCTAATCTAAATGATTAAGATATATTATCATAAGATATAATATATATCCATATCTTTATCCTAATGAATATCAAATAATAATAACATAATGACTTAATCTAAGATAATGATTAATCTAAATAATCCTAAATATTCTAACACTCCCCCTCAAGCTGGAGAGTATATGTCGATCAATCCCAGCTTGCCACGAAAACCTTCAAACTTCGTTCGACCGAGTGGTTTAGCTAGGATATCTGCAATTTGGTCTGCAGATCTTATGTAAGACAAGTGTCATAATGCCTCGCTTCAATCTTTTCTTTAATGAAGTGTCTGTCTATCTCAACATGTTTGGTTCTATGATGATATACTGGGTTCTTGACCATTTCAATGCTGGCCTTGTTATCACACCATAGTTGCATTGGTCCCTCATGTTGAATTCCCAATTCTGTCAGTAACTGCCGCCATGTGTTCTTCTTGGGGTTGATGCATAAACTGACTTACTATTCCAACTGCATAGTTTATGTCAAGACGTGTGTGGGTTAAGTATATCAATTTTCCCACAAGTCTTCTGTATCTCTCTGCATTAGCTGGAATACCTTGTGGTTTGACTTCTAAGTGGCACCCTTCTTCCATTGGTATCCCTTCTGGTTGAGTGCCCAACATTCCTGTCTCATGTAGCAAGTCTAGTGTATACTTGCGTTGAGAGACATTGATGCCCTTCTTGGTTCTTGCTATTTCCATGCCTAAGAAATACCTCATTTGTCCAAGGTCTTTTACCTGGAATTCAGTTGACAAGTCCTGTTTTAGTTGAGCCATGGATTCTTCATCATCCCCTGTAATGATTATGTCATCCACATAGACGATCAATATGGTGACTTTGCCATTAACACATTTGGTAAACAATGTGTCATCAGCTTGTCCCTGAGTATATCCAAGCCCTTTTGCAACAAGTCTCGCCTTGTATTTGTTGATACTGCCATCGGGATTGAATTTTGGAGTGAAGATCCACCTGCATCCCACTGGTTTCTTTCCTTTAGGAAGAGTCGTGATCTCCCATGTTCTATTTTCCTTGAGTGCCCTCAATTCCTCTTCTGCAACTTGCTTCCAATTTGGATCAGCCATAGCTTGTTGAAATGTATTTGGAACGATTATCTGTGCACTGCTAACAACAAAACTTTGCATTCTTGCAGACAGATTACCATATGAGACAAATCGTTGAATAGGATGTTGAGTACACGATCTTACCCCTTTTCTTAAGGCAATAGGCCAACCCGATTCTTCAGGATTTAATCCCGGATTGGATTCATGGTCGTTCCTTTGAATGGGAGAGATAGTTCTACCAGTGTCTGGTTCAGTTTCTATCTCTTGTCGTGGTCCCGCATCCATCCCTGAATTGATCTCAACATGTGTTTCCGGTTCATTGGGTTCAGGTTGGGGTGTGGGAGCAAGTGAGTCAAGAGTAGTGATAAGGTTAGGCTGCGGTGAGGGTAATGTGTCTGATTTTAGCCATTCAATGTCATAATACTCCCCCTGAATGGGTAATTTGGGATAGTAGGCTTCCTCTTCGTAGAACACAGTGTCTTTGGAAACAATGAGTTTCTTGGAAGATGGGCAATAGCATTTGTATCCTTTTTGAGTAGAGGAGTATCCAAGAAATATACATTTGTTGGCTCGAGCACCAAATTTGTTGCCATCTTTATTGTGAGTGAATACAACACAACCAAACACTTTAAGAGGTAATGAATTGATTAGAGGGCAATTTGGAAAGAGTTGTAAGGAGTTTTTGAATTGGAGTGTCATACTTCAGTACCTTAGAAGGCATACGGTTAATGAGATAAGCTGCAGTAAGGATGGCATCCCCCCAAAAAATGGTAGGTACATTCCGTTCCATTAGTAAGGCACGAGTGACTTCTAATAGGTGACGGTTTTTCCGCTCGGCCACTCCATTTTGTTGAGGGGTGTATGGACAGGAAGTTTGGTGATGAATTCCTTGGTGATCAAGGAACTCTTTAAGGGTAGAGCTCATATATTCTTTGGCATTATCACTACGCAGTACCTTAATGGGGGTGTTGAATTGGGTCTGCACATAGGTATAGAACTTTTGAAATATTTTGGCCACTTCAGATTTGTCTTTCATTAAATACACCCATGTAATTCTGGTGTGATCATCGATGAAAGTAACAAACCATCTGGAATGTGTTTGTCTTTCATTAAATACACCCATGTAATTCTGGTGTGATCATCGATGAAAGTAACAAACCATCTGGTATGTTTTTGGGTGTTTATTCTGGCGGGACCCCAGATGTCACTATGAATTAGTGTGAATGGGGATGAAGGGATGAATGGTGTTTATTCTCAACCGTTGGTTCAGTTGTAGTAATGTGGCTTTCGAAGTTTGATTTTCCACTGGGGGGCTTTCCATAGAGTTTCCAGCATTCTTCTTTATTATGACCTTTCTTCTTGCAATAGTTGCACCATTTGGTAGACTTTCGTTCTCCGGGTGGTCCCTTAACTGCAAGTGCTTGAGCTTTCATTTAGGCTTGGGCCACTTTTGTTCGGAGTTTTCTACTTTCCTCGAATCGTACTGGGTTAACAACATCAAAGAGTTGTGGTAGAGGCTTGATCCCATGATTCTGCCCCTTATTTCTTCGAAAGCGTCATTTAAGCCTAAAAGGAAATCGTGTACCCTTCCTTCTTCCACAATTTTCTTGTGCAATTGTGCATCCTTTAGGCAATCCCATGGGTGAACATCAAACAGATCCTGTTGCTGCCACAGTTTTAGCAAAGAATTATAATATTCAGTCACCGACATGTTACCTTGTCGTAAATCACGGAGTTGTCGCTTTAAGTGAATCAAGGCAGCGGTGTTGTCAAGCGAGGAGTAGGTCCTTCGAGCTGCATCCCAGATTTCCTTTCTTTGTGTGTGCAAGGAGGTAGCCCCCACTGATCTCCACGGTCATTGAGTTACACAACCAAGTCATAACTTGGTTATTTTCTGCAAACCATGTGTCGAAATTTGTGTCATTCGGAGCTGGTTGAGGGGCTGCTCCATTTATATATTTCTCCTTTCTCTTCCCACGAATATACCTCAGCACACTTTAGGACCATTGAAGATAGTTTTTGCCATTAAACCTATGGTTAATAACCATATTGTGATTTTCTGGATAATCTGGAACCATCTCTGAGGTTTTGTAGGGTACAGTTTGGTTTGGTTGTTCTGATGCAGAAGAATCTTCAGTTTGAGAATTTGTACTTGTCATAAGAGCCATGGGATTGACTCCAGTTTGACTGTAACCTTGAGGTACTGAACCGAATAAAGGAGGTAGTATGGGAGGATCCATTGTTCTGGTCAGATTTTTTTTTTTTTTTGGATTTACTGTTCACGCCGGCGCGTGGGTGTCACGCGCCGGGAGAGTGGTGGCGCGTGGAGGTCACGCGCCGAGCAGATCGTCGGCGTTCTGCTGGGATGTGTCGATCGGCACTCACTGGTCCGGTCTAAGGTGGCGGTTCAGGGACGCGCGCGCTCCGTCACTGCAGATCTGAAAATCGTTTCTGCGTTTTTGAGCTTTCTTCCGTCCTCTGTCACGGTGCTTCGCCGTCGGCTTCTCTCCTCCTCCGTCACGGTGCTTCGCCGTTGGCTTCTCTCTCTCTTAGGCCTCTCAAATCTCCTCTATGCTTTAGGGAGTAAATCGGGGTTGGAGGTTTGCGAGATACGGACGTAGGGCACAGACACAGGATCGCTGAGTTTACCAAAGGTCAGAAATCCAACCTGGCTCTGACACCATATTGGGTTTAGAGGTGTTTAACTACACTCTATTAAATTCCATAGATAAAAGTGAGTACATAGGGGCCTTTATATAGGTAAACCTAGGACTAACCCTAGAATCTAATCTTATCAAAATAGATTAGATCTAATCTAAATGATTAAGATATATTATCATAAGATATAATATATATCCATATCTTTATCCTAATGAATATCAAATAATAATAAGATAATGATTAATCTAAATAATCCTAAATATTCTAACAGATACCATATTATAAATCAAAGGTATCATCACTCTCTCTACTGTATTATTAGATGAAGAGGATTACAACATATTTATAGGTGAAGCAAGGGAGAACAGAGAAGGTAAACAAGGTAAATTAGGAAATACAATAAAGACTAATAAAGACTCATAACTAGTAATTAAGACCCTATAATCAGATCCTATAATCAGGGAATTAATCAAGGGATCCTAATGAATGGGTGATTTATTTCCTAATATTCTAACATGGAGTGTTGACACATAATGTTTGATGGTGTATTCCTCTTTCAGCCAAACATGAATTAATATATTCCCTTCCATTATCACTTCTCAAAATTTTGATAGAGGTGTTAAATTGTGTAAGCATGGAAATTTTTATAAATTGTATAAAATTCAAATTTTTCCCTAATTAAAAACGACGACGTAAGCCAAGTATGATCATCAATGAATGTGACAAACCATCTAAAGTTTCTATTTGCTTCTATCTTAGATGATCCCCAAACATCATTATGAATTAGTGTAAATGGTGCAGTAGGGGTATATGTAGTAGGTAAATAGGTAATGCAGGTTTGTTTAGCAAAATGGCAAAAATATCACATTGAAAATGGGTACTTTTATTCAAAGATTAAGAAAACAGAACCCTAGATATTTTCTCTCTATAATATCAGAGATACAGAAAAATGATTTAAAATTTTAAAACAATAGAATCATGCTAACTAACCAGGATCCTAATTAAAGATAATCAAATATTAATTATTATTAATTAGGCCTATTTATTCTAAGCCCAATTCTAACACATTTTAACGACAGAAGTGAAGGCTTGTAACACCTATTGAGAACTTGAGAGATAAATATTATTCTTAATCTCTGAATCAGAAAGAATACATATAGGCAAACCTAGAGCTAACCTTAGAATCTCATAAAATCTAATCAAATCAAAATCAATCAAACTGATTGAGATATAATAGGAAATATCCTAAGATATAATATTACTATATCTAATCATAATAATAAGATAATAATCATAATAAATGCATAATTTCTACGTTGAGACTCACAGTTTTTGATAGGATACCAACAGCCCAACCATTGCTGGTTTATTCAAGAAGGAAAAGGCAGAGGCAGTTGGAATAGGATAAGTCTATTTATTAGAAAGTTATGCTTATGTGTTTGGCTAAGACTTATTAGGAAGTTATGCTTAGTTGTATCTTATCCATAGGAAGTTATTTGCAGTTGCTTATAGCAGTTAGGTTCGTTTATATATTGTCCTAGGGTGTAAACAGAAGCACTATGCATTATTAATATATCTTAAATTACTTTGAGTAATTGGTCAAGAAGTCAGATTCTGGTTCTTGAAGTGTCTCTCCTAGATTCTAATCTAAGGATCTATCAATTGGTATCAGAGCTTTTGGTATCAGAGCTTTTTCTTTCCCTGGGCCAATTTTTGTGCGTTATGGGTCACAACAAGAAGAAACAGCAAGCTTCGGATCACCCCAACATAAATCTGGATGCTGAATCATCGAAGGAACCAGAGACTTTGCCACCAACTGACAGTATGGCATAGCAATTGTCGTTTCTGTTCAGCAAAATTCAAAACATTGACATTGAGATGAAGGAGATCAAGCAACAAAAGAAACCACCTCTTCAGGAAGAACAAGAATACAGAGAATTGAGGGGTCGGCAAGAGGAATATGAAGAAATTGAAAACGATAATCCATGGTGGAATAAACCTCCACACCGAAGACCTTATACTAAGGTAGAGTTCCCCAAATTTGAAGGGGGTGATCCAAGGGGGTGGATTATGAAGGCTGAGAAGTATTTCCGTTATTATCAAACTCCCGAAGACGTCAAGATTGAAGTAGCGGCAATGAATTTGGAAGGGGACGCATTAGATGTTTTTACATGGATCTCTTCAAGTTGTTCAATTAGCTTTTGGGAGGAGTTGATTGAAGTCTTCCAAGACAATTTTGGTCCAACCGAATTCCAAAACCCAGACATTTTTCTGTGATGTTAAACAAGCGGGAACAGTGGATGAATACAGGAAAAAGTTCATACGGCATTCATCCAGAGTGCAAGGGTGGCCTAAACATTGTTTGTTGGCCGTTTTCATCCATGGGTTAAAAGAGGAATTGAAAGCGGACGTTAAAATTCAGAAGCCCATAACTATGTACAAGGCAGCGAGTCTAGCTTCCAGAACTGTGTATAAGGCAGCAAGTCTAGCTTTAGAGTTTGAATCAAAATTGCAAAGTCAACTGCCGTCTCGTCCTCCTCAACGTGCAGCGGTTTACCGAAATAGTGATTGGAATTATAATTTTAATTCCAATAGGAGTGAAACGCCACGTCGGCCACAAGCCTCCAATTTCGCACCGAGAGACTCTAACAGAACCGATTATCGTGCCTCTTTTCAGGATCGCAACACTCCACAGATTTCAATTGGGTTCTCAGGTCAATCAAAACTCCCGACTATATCACCGAATCAGAGTATCTCAGATGCCGAAAGACAAACCAGGAGAGAGAAAGGGTTGTGTTACCGTTGTGGCGAACGTTTTTCCCCGGGTCATCGTTGTAAACCATCAACCTTGCCCAGAAAATATTGATGAAGATCAGGTCCCACCGCTGATTGATGAAGACGCACACAATGATACTCCAATGGCCGAAATATCTCTTCATGCCTTTTTGGGTAAATCTTCAACCACCACAATGAAGGTTAAGGGGACATTGCTTTCTCATGAAATTCTGATATTAATTGATAGTGGCTCATCCCATAATTTCATCTCCAACAAAATCGTGGCAGCCCTGGATATTAAACCAGAGCAAGTTTCCCCTTTGAGAGTTCAGGTTGGTGATAATGCCATTATTTCTTGCAAAGCAATCTGCAAAGACTTGCAGATTCAGGTGCAACACATTACCATTCGGGATGAGTTCTTCCCTTTTAATCTTGGTGGGGTGGACATGGTGTTAGGAATTAAATGGTTGGCATCCTTAAACACTGTTGCGGCTAATTGGCAAGAGTTATTCATGATCTTCTGGGTCAATGGAAAGTATAAGCTTCAAGGCCTTACTCAACGGACAGCCCAAGCTTCTCTTTGCTGTTGTGATGGCATGAGGATTGTTCAACAGTTTGAATTGTTACAAGATATGCAGCAGCAGTTTGCTGATATCTTTGCTGAACCCCAATGTTTACCTCCTATTCGGGAAAAATGTCATGGCATCCATCTCCAACCAGGTGCCAAACCTCCTAACATTCGCCCATATCGTTATCCACATGCACAAAAGGATGAGATTGAGAAACAGATTACATCACTGCTGCACAAAGGGTTTATTCAGCCAAGCATCAGTCCATTTGCTAGTCCAGTCTTACTAGTTCCAAAGAAGGATTCCTCTTGGCGCCTATGTGTGGATTATAGAGAGCTAAATAAGATCACAATACCAGATAAGTATCCTATTCCCACTATTGATGAACTTATTGATGAACTTCATGGTGCGGTGTATTTTTCTAAAATTGATCTGCGTTAGGGTTATCATCAAATAAGAATACATCCGCAGCACATAGCCAAGACTGCATTCCGGACTCACTCTGGTCATTATGAATTTACTGTCATGCCCTTCGGGTTAACCAATGCTCCCTCTACTTTTCAATCTATCATGAATGATCTGTTTCGACCATATCTGCGGAAATTAATCTTGGTATTTTTTGATGACATTCTAATTTACAGCAAGTCCTTTGAAAACCACATTGCCCATTTAGACATTGTTTTTCAACTATTACATGAGCACGAATTTTATGCCAATCCTGATAAGTGTGATTTCTTGCAAATTGATATTGCATTTCTGGGGCATATAATTTCTACAGATGGAGTCAATGTAGATCCTGATAAGATTACCGCCATTTATAAATGGCCGCTTCCTAAGAATCTTACTGAACTACGGGGATTTTTGGGACTTTCGGGTTATTATCGCAGATTTATCAGGAATTATGGGCAGCTTGCCAAACCTCTCACAGATATGACCAAGAAAAATGCTTTTGTTTGGGAGAAACACTCATTATCTGCCTTTCAAGATCTTCAAGAGGCCATGGTCAATGCACCCGTGTTGCAACTTCCGGATTTTACCAAACCATTTAGTGTGGAATGTGATGCCTCTTCTACTGGAATTGGGGTTGTTTTACAGCAAAATGGTCATCCAATAGCTTTTTACAGCAAGGGGTTGTCTCAATCCAAACGAAATGACTCAGTGTATAATAGAGAATTATTGGCTCTTGTCTCTTCCTTGCAAAAATGGCGTCATTATCTTTTGGGACGCAAGTTTGAGGTACACATGACCATTTCAGCCTCAAGTATCTACCTCAACAGCGAATTACAACTCCTGCCCAGCAACGTTTGATCCTGAAACTCCTTCCGTTTGATTTCCAAATCAATTATAAGACTGGCTCTTCAAATAAGGTTGCGGATGCTCTATCAAGGATCCCACATTCTGGTGAACTCTTCTCTTTGGCTATCCCTCATGCTTCATTATTTGATGATTTACCAGCCTTAGTAGACCATGATCCTTATACATCTTCAGTCAAAGCAACTTTACAAGTTGACCCTCACTCAATGCCACGTTTCTCTCTCTCCCATGGTCGTTTATACTACAAGGATCGCTTGGTGTTACCTGCAAATACTCCTCTAACGTCCCATTTAATTGAGGAAGTCCATTCAACACCTATTGGTGGTCATGGTGGTGTTCTCAAAACCTTGAAGCGTTTACAACGTTTCTATTTTTGGCAACACATGAAAGAGGAGGTCACCTCTTATATACAAAAATGCTCAGCTTGTCAAAGGGGCAAATATATTCCACAATCCCCAGGGGGTCTTTTACAGCCATTTCCAATCCCAGCTCACATATGGGAAGATATCTCGCTGGATTTTATCACCGGTTTGCCTCCCTCTCATGGTTGGGAAAGTATCTTTGTAGTTGTAGATCGGTTTAGTAAATCTGCCCATTTTATTGGTATGCCAAGATCATTTTCTGCAAAATCAGTTGCTGCCCTTTTCTGCAAGGAGGTTGTTCGGCTACATGGTTATCCTAAATCTATTATTTCTGATCGGGATCCAATCTTCTTGAGTACTTTTTAAAAGGAGTTATTCCATCTGAGTGGCACTACTTTAAAAATGAGTACTTCCTACCACCCTCAAACAGATGGCCAAACAGAAGTAGTGAATCGATGCTTGGAGACTTATTTAAGGTGCTTTTGTCAAGATTTTCCCAAGAGATGGTCCCTCTTTCTACATTGGGCAGAGTTATCCTATAACACTGGCTATCACTCTTCTTCCAGATATTCTCCATTCAGGGTTGTTTATGGTAAGGAACCACCAACATTGCTGCCATTTACACCAAGTGACACTCGCATTAATGATTTAGAAGATTTCTTTGAAGAACGTGATGCTGTTTTGGGGATTATAAAACTCAACCTTGTTGTTGCTCAATCTGCCATGAAATCTCAAGCTGATCCTCATCGTCAGCCAGTCTCTTTTGGCGTCAATGACATGGTCTTCTTGAAAATCCAGCCATACAGACAACGATCTTTGACTCACAAGAAGTTCCACAAACTGTATCCTCGGTTTTTTGGACCATACCCGATCAAACGCCAAGTGGGAGCAGTAGCATATGAACTTCAGTTACCTCCAGATGCCCGGGTGCATCCTGTGTTTCATGTTTCTCTCCTTAAAGCTGCTCATGGATATGACAGTTCAGCACCCCTTCCACCTTTACCCATTTCTGCAGAATGGGAACTTTTGCTTGAGCCCGAAAAGGTCCTCGATTCCAGAATTATAGCTGCTGATTCCTCGTCAGATGTCCACCTACTTATCCAATGGAAGAACCGTCCTCCGAAAGAAGCAAGTTGGGAGCCTTATGACCTGATATCTACTCAGTTCCCTCACTTCCACCTTGAGGACAAGGCTCATTTTCAAGGGGGAGTATTGATAGGATACCAGCAGCCCAACCATTGCTGGTTTATTCAAGAAGGAAAAGGCAGAGGCAGTTGGAATAGGATAAGTCTGTTTATTAGGAAGTTATGCTTATGTGTTTGTATAAGACTTATTAGGAAGTTATGCTTAGTTGTATCTTATCCATAGGAAGTTATTTGCAGTTGCTTATAGCAGTTAGGTTCGTTTATATATTGTCCTAGGGTGTAAACAGAAGCACTATGCAGAATTAATATATCTTAAATTACTTTGAGTAATTGGTCAAGAACTCAAATTTTGGTTCTTGAAGTGTCTCTCCTAGATTCTAATCTAAGGATCTATCAGTTTTATTCTTTCCTCATCCCCATCAGCTTGCTATCAAAATTGATTTGACAAAACTTAACGGGTGAAAGCAACCAACAGTAACACTGGTATAATTAATAAGATGGATTTTCAATGATGAACCAAGACCATACCTTCCCAAGGTATCCCCAAGAAATAGCTAGAGATACATTCAACTGTAATCCTCTAATTAAAGCATGTTGCTTTAGGGCAATATGATCAGCCACATATCCCAATGCCACCCAAAACTCATAATTGTCACTTTCAAGCAGCAGGGCCCCCATAGACATCTTCTCTGACAGCAGCCTGCCAAAATAAATAAGTTGAGGGAGCACAACAGCAAATAAGATTACGAAGAAACTCAGATAGTGAAGTCATACCATGCATTTGAGTCTTGCTTGTGATCATTGTCCAATGAGATAATAAGATCTGATGTTACTGCAATGTCAGCATAGATGCTAGCTTGCCATGGAGCCAAATGCAAGGCCCGTTGATATGAAACTCTGGCATCTCTTGCAGCAAAAGAGCAGGTCTTCTTCCATGACAAGATGGAAGTTTTGAAAGCCTCCACGTCAGATTCCAACTCTTGAATCTCATCAATCCAAGGAAAACATTTTGCATATGCAAGCTACCGCAGGCCAAAACCAAACAGTGTATAATCATAAATAGGCAGCCAAAGATAAGCCATGTTATGATGCCAACATATTGGCAAGTATTTGAAACATCAGCAACAAACAATACCTTTGAAAACTGAAAAATATATGGTACCTGAATATCAGCATGCAATGTCCAAATACATGAGATATTTTTAACAATACATGCACATGCCCTAGCAAACTGAGATGCCTCCTGTAATCAAATCAATGAAGCTTCCTTAATGTGGCCAAACCGGATGGCTCTACCTTTAATAAGTGCCAATATTAAAACGGTCAACTTTAAAATAATATGAAGAGAACAAACCTTTAGTAATGAAGCTCCCCATTGATAAGCTCCACGATTAGTGCAGTTTTTTGCAAAGCCAAGCAGCCCAAATGCAAGTCCATAATGTGCAGACACACAACCGGGCGAGATCTCCAAAGCTTGTCGAAATTTATCAACTCCCTTGATGTAGAAAATACCCCAAGACAGCATTCCACACAGTTTTACATAAATTCTCAATTGAGATCTAAACTAAAAACTCAACTATATATTTGTCGAATAATATAAACTTTTACCCCTTCTAATACACACGTTCTCTCCTACACTTAACAAAAACATGTTTGCCACACTAGAATTTAAGGAAATTTGGATTTTGAATTTTAGAATAATGTGTGTTCTCTCCTGCACTTTAAAAGCTATGCAATTTCATCCTTCCACCTAACAAAAGGAGGGGTAATTTCTAAATGAGGTAGTAGACAACTTCCTGAACTATCTTAACCATGAATTATCAGCCTGAAGAAACCTGTGTATCCACAATAATATGTCATACAAGCTCTTACACTCAATGCTCTTTGGTAAAAATAGAACCCATTAAAGCATGTCAAAGAGAATGGAAGAGTTCACCATATAATACATCTTTTAGTTATACAATGAATGAATATAACCAGGTAGGTTTCCTTTTGCCCCAAAATCACTCTTTCAAGTTCAACAAACTTGGCTTAATTGATAGTACTGATTATATATGGAAATGAGAACTAGCATTCACCTATTTTACTTTCATTGCACAAAAATGGAGCAAACAAATTTAAAAGGAAGAATAAAATCCTGGACCGAAAGAGAAAAGGAGAACTACTTACAAATAGCTAGAAGTACCTGTTCAAATGTGCCAAGTGTCAAATAGATATTTCCACTTTCAACCAAAGCAAAGACACGAGTATTATCCAATTCCAGGGCACGGCCATAAGACTGATGGACAATACATAAATATTTAGGCAGTTGATAGACCATTTATTGAGAGAACATAGAAGCAAGTCAAGCACAATGTACCTTAATAGCTGCAGTAAACCTGCCTAGTCTCTGATAAGCAAGACCCAAAGCCTAGCATAATTTGAAATGCTTATTAGAAACAGAAGAGTGACAGCAGGAAAATCTAACAGAAGGGTGAAGAGATGAAATTACTTCCCACAAATCAGCACACGTAGGATACCCTCGTAGGGCATGTTGAAGACTCTGTACGGCCTCAGTCCATTTCATTTGATAGACCTGTTAAATTTTAAATAACTGCTAAATGATACAATTTACAAACCTTTATTAAATTGAAGAAGTACACTCACCCTGTGATAGGTTCTAAGAAGATATCAGCAAGGAACATTTAGGGGTAAAAGAAGGTAAGAAAGGAGAAGATAGACTAGAGCCACAATCTGAAACTCTAGACCAGATAGGGAATAATTTTACTGCATATTAATTTCTTGATCATATTCTACTTTCATAATACATTTATATAGGCTCCTACGTAACTTAACTGACGATAACTGCTCCTAATACAACTGCTGGACACATTTCCTAATAACCAACTCCTAAATACATATAATATAAAACAGACCAGAGATATAAGATATACATAAGATGCTGACATACATAAAATACATAAAACATCTGAGCAATTTGGGAAACACGTTTCTTTCTAGTATAAACCAGTAGAGGACGTGGATTCCTATAACCCTGCCCCATACATCTCATTTGCTCTCATGTATAACTTTTTGGGTACCACCATACTTTGTTTAGCGTCAAGACACAGGCTAAAAATAGAATTCAGGGACACCATTCTTTAGGTCATGGAGGCTAACGCAATTTAATTCAGTAAGGATTTGAAGAGGATACAAGTAAAATTTAACAATATCTGAATGAACTATTTTCATTGAATGATGAGTAATGCGTTAGTGTCTGGTCGCGAAGTAGATCTATACCTTATTAGGGCATACATAGGTTCCAACTATGGGAGATGATTTGAACCCAATTTATAAAACAAAGGGAAGTTTGACTGGTTGCTGCACCACAGAAGATGTAACAGTAATTCCGACTAGATTAATTGGAGAAGGGAAGAATTCAAAAGAAAAAACCTGCAAGTAACCCAGTCTTCGGAAAGCCCAGAAAGCCTTGGGTGACTTTTCAGAAGCTTCGCGGCATATTGCCACCTCCAAATTCTCTTTTCCTCCTTCGTCAAGCAAATTGCATAAAGCTTCCTGATAAGAAAATTTACGGTGACGATGGACGATATGAGTTGGAATTAATTATTTATCTTTCCTAATAACATAAACGATATTAGCCCCTTACCCCAGAGTCAGAATCATTGGGATTGAGCGTAACAGCCCTCTGATAGCACTTAAGGGCTCTCTGAGCGTTGCCGGAAACGCAGTGATAATAATGGCCCAGAAATTTGAAAGCGTCTCCATTCTCAGGGTTCAACTTGGCTGATATCAGAAAATGTTCAGCAGCATTTTCCTTGGTTTCCTTCGCTTTTCCTTTTTCCCACAAAAATATGCCCTGTGATTACATGTTATCGTGAGCAAGTGCATTGAATTAACAGCATGATGGAGATCGTTAAACAAGGAACTAAGAGAATAAATGCACACCATTTCAAGATGGAGCGAGGCATCGTCGGGGTGAGCATCTAAGGACTCATGCAAGCGCCTAATGAGGGCGTCTTCTTTATTATGTTCTGCCATCTCTTCCTGGCAAACTTAGATGTGGACGTCAGTAATACACCCTAGCCCTCATAAACCTCCGTTGTTAATACACCTAATATACTAATAAGAGAGACGAACCTAGTGATTGCCGGTGAAGAAATCAGCGGCGCGGGACGCTTCAGAGTGCGCTTGCTGCTTGTGTTTAAGGGGAGGGATGTTAATTTTTTTAGAAGGAAGGGAAAAATATCATTTGTTGTATAGTTTGAGAAGGGAGGGGAGTTCGGCCAAAAAAAAAAGGAAGGGAGGGGAGGGTGATAATAATTAATCATTTTACCATTATATTATCGGAAAATTCCAGATAAATACCAAATAAATTTGTAAAACCCTCAGAAGTCCTCTGAATTTGCAAAAAGACTCAGAGGTGACATGGAATTTTTAGGGTTATGCAAATTCGTGGCAAAAGACTACAATGCCCTTAAAGAAGGTTATGAAGACAGATGTTTCATTTCATTCCCGATTCAGCCCGCTCGATTTCTTCAGCGTCACCCACTCCTCACCGCCGCTCCTGCCGCCGTCGACGCCGCTGACTCCGTCGTCGTCGCCGCTGACTCCGCTGTGTACGACGCCGATCCAGCTTCGTCCAGATTGAGCAGAAAGATCGAGCAGAAATAAGAGGTACTGTTTCGATTTTTATGTTTCACTCCGATTGAATCAAGGAAGGAGAAAAAAATTACACTTAGTACTGTACTTAGTTATGACTTTGAGCTCTGATTTTACTTATTTGAGCTCTAATTCGTTGAGCTCTGATTCATTTTTGTCTCCAAAGAGATGCTTCTTTTTCTATTTTTCTGAGCTCTAAATCAGAACAGCACGAACCCATCTTCCATATCTTAAGACAAGATGGTGAATGAAATAAGAGGGAAGAATACACAAATAGCAGAGTTTGAGTCTTGACCCTTATTTGCTTGGATTTTTAGAGAGAGAGACAGTAAGCGTTTGGCGTGAGTGGAGGGAGTGTAATGAAGAAAGAGAGAGAGTAGCAAGGTACAGGATCATAAAGCCAGAAAGCAAATTTGGCTTACTCTACCCTCCTACTACTTATAGCAAAGTTTCAGCCTTTATGCACAAATAAGGCACAAATAACTTAACTGTGAACCTGTTTGCATGACTTGTTACTGCATAATAAAAGCAAGCATTTATGATTATTTAATGCGCATATGTTTATGTTCTCATTCTTATTTAATTCATCGGTCTAAAGGATAATGCTATGACATAGGAGTAGCAGATAATGTCATGTGGCCTGCTAACAATTATTAACTGCATTCATTGTTGGTTTGTGATTGATAATAACTCACTCATTTAAAGATTTAATTAGGTCTCACATGAACAGAGCCTAAATTGGAATATGATCTCTACTAGTAATCGATGGCTACTCCTTCATTTACTTCTAATTGCGCAACAAACACTCTTAAGGTCCACTCATTGATGACTCTTTTGAAATCAATGCATGTTCCTATCACAATATCAATTTATCATCCAAAGTGACTTTTAGGTAAGTTTTTTAACTTTATGCAGCTGGAAAAAGAAAGACCACATTATAGTTTCATGGAGCATTCATTTTCATCAATGAAGAATTTGTAATAACCATTGTAAAATTTGTGAAAATCATTGTAGACTTTGTGAAAACCATTAATATTGGAGGAAGTAGTAAATTTTGAACTTGTAATTACAATTATAATTATGATACACCATTAACACGTTGATGAAATATTAATTTTTTGTTACAGGTTAGAATGCAAGATGACATCAAACATGGCAAAGAACACCTTCTTCAAAGTCACTAATTTGTTTTTTCCATGTTGGGGGGGAGTTCGTAGCACATGGTGAAGGTGAAGTTAAATATAATGGTAGGAGTGTGAGGGTAAAACCGTTGAAGGAGGGGATGAAACTTGAAGAATTGAGGGTAATAATAGGACAATGGTTTGGTATAGATGGTCATGGGTGTCACATTAAATACACTTTAAGCTTTGATGAAAACATCTTAGTAGACATGGTTGATGATTGCGAAATGGAAAATCTGTTTAATTATAATGAAAGAAGTGCACATGTTTATGTGGGATGTAAAGGTACTCATTTTGCAGCTAGGGAAATGGATGATCAACAAAGGTATGTCATATTTTGTGTAGGTAGAGCAAGAATAATGTCATATAGGGTTGTTGGTAATATCTTGATAAAAGTTGTCATTATCTATGCAGGGTTCATCAATTCGAGGGCACCACAGAGCAAATGGCTTACATTGAGGAGCCAACGTCACAGATTGAGTGATGATTATGCAAACAATGGGTGCATTGGACGACCTCTTCTGAGCTTTCCTTGTGCAAGTCAGAGCGCACCAACACCGATGCCAGAGATGATGTGTGTATGTTAAATGTAAAGTTTAAGATTGTGCATGGAGAATCACTGCAAGGGCGATTGGGAAGAGCAATCCTTTCTTACGTGTGACAAGATACACCGAAGACCATCACCATACAGCACAAGACAATCTTCAGGTGACACATGCTCGAAGTGCTGCCTTGACAAGTACAATTATTCTTGAAGAGGTTAGAAATCACACGTGACAAGCGTCCGACTGATATAAGGAACAGTTTGCAAAGAGAGTTTGGTGTGCATTTGACATATAAGCAAGCATATCGGGCAAAGGAGAAGGCCATGGAGGAAATTCACTGTAGACCCGAATGAGACATACATGTTAATTCCATGGATATGTGATAGGTTGAAGGAAACTGATGACAAGACTGTGGCTGAATGGGTGGCTAGTGGGAGCAACATCTTTGAGCGAGTATTTATAGCGTATGGTTGTTGTATAGAGGGGTTCATTGCTAGTGCCAGACCTGTTTTATACATCGATGGAAGCCACTTAAGTGGACCATATCAGGGACTCGCCGTCGCCTTCTGCCTTCGATGCAAACAATGAATTATTGCCGTTTGCCATTGGTATTGTCCATGGAGAGACAATAGAGGATTGGACATGGTTCCTTGAAATGGTGAGGAGGACACTTGGAGGATTACAGATTACAATTGTCTCAGACCGACACAATGCAATAATCGCTGCTGTCCGAGGAGTGTTCGGGTCTCAGAGACATGCCTACTGCTATAGGCACATTAAGGAAAACTTTAGCGCCCATATGATTAAATTGAATAGAGGAAGGAGGGTGATATGTGGGCAACAAAGGCAGACCGCACTTCAATTACTAGATGCATTTGCGTATGCAAGACTTGATTGTGACTTGAAGCCGCGATGGAACAAATGAGGCTTTTCAATCGGCAAGCATTTGAGTGGCTGATCCATCATGGTGATGTTGACAGATGGGCCATGAGCAAGTTCCCATTTAAACTGTGGGATAAAATAACCACAAACCTTGCCGAGTCCTTCAATGCTTGGATGGTAAAGGAAAGACATCATAATGTTGCCCAACTTGTACATGAGGCTGGACATTGCGGCTTATGCCATGAGGCTGGACACACAACAAGAACCTGCAAAAATCCAAACCCAGCTTAATTGTGCATTGGTTGGGGTTGTGGGGTAAATATGTTAGAAGTCATCTTTTGGTATATATTTTATAAGTCATCTTTTGGTATATATACAATGACTTGGAATGACACTAAACATTACGTCAATGTGGAGTTGTAATGTTCACTTGTCATTCCACTATATTTTGTACATGTTTTCATTCCATCACAACTTTTTGTAAATGCCAATTCTGTACTTATCAATGCCACAATGACTTTATGTTGTTGGAGACTTTGTAATTGTACTTATGTTTATGGGAAGGATCATTTGGAAACAATTGTATTTTCTTGGATTTGTAAATGACTAATTGTTGCAGATTTGTAATCGTAGTTATCCTTTTTGGTATCATACTTCTTTCAGCTTCATATGTATTTTTATACCTAATCCACATGCTTTGATGTTGACTACAAATGTAACACCCCCAATTTCTAACAACTATAATAACATAAAATTTCAATACTTTTTATAAATAATTACTGAAATTCCAAATAAACAACCTTGGGAAGTGTTACCGCCGCACTTGTATTGGGACAAGTGCAAGGCTAACTTATTACAATAACATAAATCCAAAACTTAAATAAAAATGTTTTATTAAAAGAAAATATAAAAACTAGCTAAAATTAATTGAACGTTTTTCCTCACTTCTCCCTGCTAGCCCCAACCTTTAGAACCTGTTTTACAGAAAATCTGCTCCCCCGAAGGATCATCACAGCCCATAACACAAACATCAGCAAAGCTGGTAATCCTAATAAAATACAATTTAAATAACTCAAATATATTAATCAGATCAAATATAAATAATCATATAGTAATTGCATCAAATATTAACTCAAATATATTAATCAGATCAAATATAAATAATCATATAGTAATTGCATCAAATATCATTTATCATCTTTTTAAAATTTATTTAGACCCGGGAAACCCTGCCAGTCTTTTTAGTGGGAAGAGAACCATGGTAGACCCGGAAACCTGCCAGTCTACCCTGGCTCCAATATATCAAATCAAATATATGATCACGTAGTAATTGAATCAAATATTATTCACATCAAATCAACTATTATTCATTTTATTAAATTCGTTTAGACCCGGGAAACCCGCGACCTGTTTAGTAGGAGGAGAACCATGGTAGACCCGAAACCCGCTACCTACCCCGTGACCCGAAACCCGCGACCACAAATCATCAAATTGGCCATAAAAAATTTTCGTCCTAATGTGCACACCTCTTCCCAAAGTTGCTACTAGTGTCCCGGAAACCTGCCAAACACCACTTTGGGAAGAACGGATATAATCGATTCACATCAAATAACATATCGGAAGCATAAAGCCTAAATGTTGTGTTCATCACTTTGGGAGGTACCGTCCCAAAGCTATCCTCCCATGATTTAAATTATTTTAATCACAACCAATTGTATTTCAATAAATACATAAATAATAAATATATAGCATTTATATATATATATATATATTAAGCATAAAGGTGCATCACAAAAATCGGAGAACAAAAACGTACTGTTATAATATTGTCAATTAAATGAAGGATTTTGTAATGAAGCACGGAAGCCGAGAAAAACTAGGAATACTATATGGGCATTGAATTCAGAATAATAAAGGTACGACCAAACAACCTTATCATATATTTAGGATCATAATTACCTTATCAAAATCGATATAGGATTAACCTAAACTATATGGGTATTAGGCTTTACATATAATTTATATATTTTATATAAAACAACCTTATGATATATTTAGGATTACTTATCAAGATTCCTATTACCCTAAGACTCATGGGAATATGGTTTCATATAGTATGATTTAACCTAATCTATATGGGAATTAGGATTACCCTGGTTTCCGTTTGCTAACCTCTTAGAAGAATAATCGACGAGTAAGGATAGAGGGAGTAGTAGAAGAGAAGAAGAGTATTGAGCGTTAGCTTGGGTTAGGTAGGCCTCTAGGGTTTATTTCTGATGAAAGCCTTCTTTTGTTATCTGTTTATGGATGACACCTTTTCTCTCTAAACCTTTGGTAAATACCGAAGTCTAGAGAGCATGAGGATGTTTCTCTATGTCACCAAGAGGTGGGAGTGGGTTTATATACTACTACATCCAAGACCTATCCCTAAACCACATGGGCCATAGAGAAATAAATGTGATCCATAATCATAAATTCAATCAATCAATCCAACAATCAAGATATAAATATGATTCATCATATTAAATTCAATCAATCAATCCAACAATTAAGATATAAATATGATTCATCATATTAAATTCAATCAATCAATCCAACAATTAAGATATAAATATGATTCATCATATTAAATTCAATTAATCAATCGAGATGTGAATTTAATGTGACCCGGTTGACAAGTAGTGGACTTGTTACTTAAAACCCTTTTTTTTCCTTAGTGCATAAGATGAAAATTCATAAAAGAGAGTTATTACTATTTATAATAATATGGGGTATTACAACAAATGTTGGTTACTTGGTATCCGGAGGATTTACTGTGTTTAAGGACTTTGTTTATGTATAACTGTCATCTACTGAGGTGTTCAAATCCTATGTTTTCAATGAGCCATTTGTGTGGACAAACTTACATAATGTGATAATGGAAAGCATTATGTTGGTTTTATATTTTTTAGTAACACTTGACTGATATGCCTTCAGATCTGAATCTAAAATCAGATGACAAAAACCAAAAAAAAAAACCAGTGGTAATTCTCGATGATCCAATGGTATATTACGATGCTCCAATGGTAATTCTCGATGATCTACTTGTAATAATGCATGATGTGCTTGTTTCCATTTCCTGGGCAAAAATGAAAAAACCAAAAAAACCCAGTGGTAATTCTCGATGATCCAATGGTAAATTACGATGCTTCAATGGTAATTCTCGATGATCTACTTGTAATAATGCATGATGTTCTTGTTTCCATTTCCTGGGCAAAAATGAAAAAACCAAAAAAAAAACCAGTGGTAATTCTCGATGATCCAATGGTAAATTACGATGCTCCAATGGTAATTCTCGATGATCTACTTGTAATAATGCATGATGTGCTTGTTTCCATTTCCTGGGCAAAAATGAAAAAACCAAAAAAAACCAGTGGTAATTCTCGATGATCCAATGGTAAATTACGATGCTCCAATGGTAATTCTCGATGATCTACTTGTAATAATGCATGATGTGCTTGTTTGGGCAAAAATGAAAAAACCAAAAAAAACCAGTGGTAATTCTCGATGATCCAATGGTAAATTACGATGCTCCAATGGTAATTCTCGATGATCTACTTGTAATAATGCATGATGTGCTTGTTTCCATTTCCTGTGTCTATTTCAGTTAGTATATTCCGTTTGAGTAGTTTATTTG
The DNA here is from genome assembly GCA_025563575.1 of Acacia pycnantha. Classification (NCBI taxonomy): domain Eukaryota; kingdom Viridiplantae; phylum Streptophyta; class Magnoliopsida; order Fabales; family Fabaceae; genus Acacia; species Acacia pycnantha. The sequence continues at coordinate 1,349,332 of JAMWYP010000208.1, forward strand.
ATATTAACTTTCCCTGATTTGTGGTAATTGATTACATTTGTGGTAATTGATTTCATGTCACATTTGTAGGTGAAGTATGCATCACATTTAAACTCCAATTGTTCAATTCCTTTATCCAATTGTTCCATCCCTTTATTTATGCATTGCACTATGCCAAGTTCATGTATGGATGCATGGACAATTACACAAAAATTTGTTATGTATAAATAGATTTTGTTAATCCCTGATTTACATCCCTGATTTACGTCAGTGAACTTGACATCCCTGATTTACAAACATCTAGCACAACAAAATTGATGACTACCCATACATTTATGTAGAGCCCCACATACATACAGAAATTGGGTTCTATCCTAAGAACTAAGTGTCAAAATGATTTACAAAATCAGCTGTCAACAACCATGCTCAGGTCTTTCTTTTCTTTCTGTGGGTCGCTGGAGGGTCCAGGAGTCGCAATGCATCTGCTGTGGCTTTATTCAACTCATGGTTCACAAGCCACCACATCAGGTTGCATCTAAACTCATTTACCCCATCATCACCATACTGAATACTCTCACTAGGACTCCAGTTGTGCAACCAGATCAAGACATGAATGCCACAGTCTTGCCTACATAACACAGAAACGCCAGAATTAACAAAAATTTAACAACCTAAAATTCCTGATCTTGCCACACAATGACACTCACAAATTTGGTTGTTGTGGAACATATGGCCTAATAATTTTTGTTATTTCCATCTTGCCGCGTTTGTCATTTGGTTTCACAAGTTCTATGATCTCTTCAAAACGTTCCCGCTGTAAACAACATAAATGCAGTAAATAAATGTTGAGTCAATGGTTTGTCAAACAGTAATGCGTATAACTTACAAGTTTTTTTATCGCTGTTGACTCGGGATTTACAAATGCGGTTTGCTTCTTTTTACTCGTGTAGACCTTGTTGTTCATCGAATCTAGCACATAAAAACTCATCGTGCTTGGTTCTAGGGCGACGCAAAACCGGTGCTCCTTAACCAAGATGGGTCCCATTATCGGATCACAATCACCAATGTTGTAACCTATATGTTGGGGCAATAGTAGGTGTTCCCACTCAAGAACTTTCCATTTCGACGGTTTTGTTACAAATAAGCTCTACATAATCACCAAACACAGACAAGTCATGTATACAAAAATCAATGGCAACTAAATTATCAAGGTCCAATATTGTAGACTAACCATATGATCAGCACTGAAAATGTGCCTCCTTCCTTGGCCCTCCTTTTGCATATCTGCCATAAGCGTTTTGCATACAAATGGACATAACCTGCATGTGTAAACACTTCAATAAGCGGGGTTCAGAATAATGTATTGAGATTTTATTTTTTTTAGTACCTACCCGGTTGCTTAATTTATTCCTACGTCCTAGTGTCTGAAGCTGATCTCGAGTTAGATCTTCATCGTCTATTTGAATGAGAATCCTGTAAATGAGAAAAAATGTCATCAGACATACACAAATGCAGAATCACCATCGTTTCATATTGAGAATTTCTTGAAAATAACTTTTATGATCACTTACTGCTCACTCTCCTCATTGGTGCAGCTTCCGGAGATAAGGTCGAAGAATATTGCCTTCTCTTCTTTCGCCTTCCTTGGGCGCTTCACTGGCTTCGTCAACGTCCACGGCGACATATTTTTTGCCATCTTCGGCCTATGTGACCTCCGTGGTGCATATTGTTGGTGAACTTGGTATGGGACAATGGATTGTTCGCCTTTGGTCCCTCTTTCTCCAATGGGACTTCCCCCATCAGATTCATCAATGTCTATTGGCGTTCTTGGAGCTTTGTCATCGTCATAACCAGATTGTTCATCATCATGATGATCACCATCACCTTGTTCGGCTTCATCATCCAAATCCAAATGTTGGCGATTATCATCAACATCAGCATGTTGGCCATTATAAGCAAACATCGCCTTCATCATCGCCTTCATCGGCTTTTGCTTTGCTGCCTTTCAATGTGATCTTGTGCCTTTCGCAACTTATCTTCCACAGTAGCAACAAGCCTTCTGTGGGTATCGTTGATTACACCCATCAACTCTCCATGCAAGTCCTTTAAAACCTAATCATGAGACAATTTACCACAGGTCATTATAAATAATTCTAAAGGATGAATTAAGTGTCATTAGTGGAAGCACTTACCGGGTCTAAAGAAGCCACAAAATTCGTTTCCGACGTGTCCTTGTTAGCCTTGTCGTTACCGGCTTTTCTGTCATACAACAGTCCCATATTGCTTTTCTTCTCTATGTCGATCATCTCCTTGACATTTTCTTTGGTCCAGAACTCAACTGGACTCTTGCCATGATGTTGTACTGGCTTTCCCACTGGAAAATGCTCGCCAAAAAATAATTGCAACAACAAAGTTATACATTTAAAACTTATGACCAAAAAATATTAACACAAAACAACTCATAAAACTTACCAACAACATGTATATGCACCCTCCAACATAGGAGTTGCAATTGTTGTTTCCTCTTATCGCATTCACGTAATCAGCGAGCTCTTTTGGATGTCCTTGGCAATGTATGTGGCCCAATCGAAGCGGGCAAAGCCATTGATGGTCGAGGCTAACACCTTCAGCAACTTCTCAGCAGGAGTTGTGCTTGATGTAGGAGCGAGAAAAGTCCCCAACATGTGCATCATGAATAACATTTCAAACTTCTCACCCGACTCCCCTGAAGTTATGACGTTGAGTATGTCGTCATACTTCATTTTCCCATACTCTTTTCTTAGTTGCTGAAGGACTCGGATCTGTGTCGCTCACGTTCATTGTCACCTCGTCCCTTTATGTGGCACCCCAAGCAAATGAGCCACATCTTTTCCATCTATTTCACGTGTCTTCCCCCTTATTCTGAATTGATTGGTTGGGGGATCATAAGCTCTCATTATCCGCACTAACATTTCCCGCGGCAATTTTTGACTTTTGATATGAAGCAACTCTCCAAACCCTAACTTCCGGACCTTAGCTTTTAAGGTTTTATCGGAGTTCACGTATGCTACAAGCTTGGAAAATTTATTTATCGAGCACCGTGAGGGAAAAGATGCAGTGTTAGTCCCCTTCTTCTTCTCATGCGTTGCTTCTATGGCTCTATCCGAGTATTTTTTCTTCTCAGCTACACTCAAAGCCCTCCATGCCTTTGAGGACTCCATATTCATGACATTGAAGTCAATGAATTTGTTGTCTTTCATGAACTCACTGCGAAACAAAACGTACCCATTACTGTGGCACATTTTGGTGGACTTTTCCTTGCTAGGCCAACTTGTAGATGCCATATGTCACTGTGAACTATGTTTAAACCTGAAATGGCAGGACAACAATTAAGAGAGTTCATGAACCATCTATAACAACAAATACTTTTACTAATTTAGCCAAAGAAGTTCCAAAAATTTGAATCCAATAATAGCAGCAATAACAAGTTAACTCAATACACTCTAAGAGACTAATGATATTGTAATGAATGTGTTCATCGAATGTGTTGAAACCAAGAGTCATATTGTTACAATAACCATGAATAGCATGGTTCATGCTTCATACATGGGAGGTCGACCTACTCATAGGAATAATAATAAATACATGCTACAAAACTTGGAGTACACTAATTTTCAACAAAGCAGGAAGAGAAATGTTGTATTGGAACCACTACTCTAACTAGCACCACCACCAACAAAGTCAAGCCACAAACAATTAAACTTGGAAGAAAAGTTGATGCACAATAGTGCAAGAATCGTAGGGTGACAAGTTTGAAATGTTATTCAATGTCTAATTAGTGTAAGGCTGCGAGTTGTTCAATGTATATATATTGTATTCGTACCTTGTATACTCAATAAAAAACATAGCATTCTTTAACAATTTGCTATAATAACTCATTTACTCTAGTGATTAGGCAAAGTCGAGAAAGGGACTCTTGGTTAGAAATTATAATCAGTTAGAGTTAGTTAATGGATCCCTAGCCTTATAAATATGAGGGGTTGGATAGAACGTAATTAGGTTATGAAGAGGTGGCACCATTTTTAGCAAATCAAGGGCCAGGATTTAAACATATCTCATTCAAAGGATTCAATGGTGGAGGTTAAAGAAAAGGAAATTGATCATTCCAAAGTGCAAGGTGTGATAAAAACCAAAGTCAGGACAAGTGACACTTCTTTTTGAGCCCTTCCTCCACTTTTAATCTTAGAATTTTAATGAGGACAAAGATGTCAAGTGGATTAGTTTAGATTTGTATTTGGATTTCTTTTTTAAAAAAAAAAATTGGAAATCAAATCACACATTCAATTGCATTGCATTCGCGCTTAGTCATCAGTTTAGTTGTTCCAGTGTTTGCATTTAGTTAAGTATACATCCCAATTTTAGCCCCATTTAGTGTTAATTAGAGTCACCTAAGTCATAATTCACTTGTCTAATCACTAGTTCCAAAACAACCTAGGTTGCACTACATTGCAAATTTATAAACCTAGTTTATTTTCATTCCTACTAGACACTAGAGTTAAAGCCATATTGGTGATTTACAATAAAAGAATTTCAGGAACTCTTTAAAACATAAAAGACTGATGTGGCAGTTACAAGCTTCTACATCGGAACAATTCAGTAATTTTGTTTTCATGGGATAGGCTTTTCTCATATATCAACATGCGTTGCTTCTAAAGCATTGAACTCGGTTTCTAAAATACTTCACCATTTGAAAAGTGCAGTAAGGTTGCATTTGCATAAAGCTGGGTCTACCATTCCCAAATAACTTCTGGATTCAAAAATTTGAAAGCGAGGAAGGGGGATGGAAGGTGCCTCATTAAATAATACTATTAATCAGATGATAGGTAGTCCACATAAGAAAGACACTGAAGCTTCTGTGATCATAAGCAACCTCAAAACAATTTCAGATATGCGGTTCGAACTTAGAACAAAAATAAAAAAAAACAGAGAGGAAGAAGAAGAAGTTTCGGCCTCAGAACTAATGGGAGGATAAAGATACACTCAAGCTTCTGTGATCATAACCTACCTCAAAACAATTTCAGATATGCGGTTCGAACTTAGAACAAAAAAAAAACAGAGAGGAAGATAAAAAGATTAGGGCTCGGAACTAATGGGAGGACGAAGATACCTGATGGCGTCGGCGAAAATGGCTTCAACAAGGGTGGCGGCGGCGACAATGGCTTCCACGGCGACGGCGACGGCGGCGAAGATGCAGACGCTGCGATGAAGAGTGAAGACGGAGAAGAAGCTAGGGCAAATGATGTGTTTCAAGTTTCGAATGTTTTTTTTTGCTCAGAAAGTTTCGAATGTTTCAAATGAGAATGAGAATGGCGTGCTCTGATTTTTTTTGCTCAGAAGTGTGTATAGTTAATTAAAGGGCAGTCTGGTCTTTTCCCACGAAATTGCATAACCCTGAAAAGTCCTTATCACCTCTGAGTCTTTTTGCAAATTCGGAGGACTTCTAGGGGTTTTACAAATTCATTTGGTATTTATCTGGAATTTTCCCTTATATTATATGTTATTTTATGCTTTTATCATTATATAGATTGTTTAAATTAATTTACACTTGGGTGTAAATTAAATTATTACATTAATATTATAATATATGTATAAAAATGATATTTTTATCAATAGCTAATTGTAACACCCCCAATTTCTAACAATTATGCTAACATAAACCTTCAAGGATTTTGATAAATAAATACTGAATTCCAAAATAAACAATGTTGGGAAGTGTTACCGCCGCACTTGTACCGGGACAAGTGCAAGGCTACTTATTGCATTAACATAAAGAGTAAATACCCTTTTTGGTCCCTGGAAAAACACATTTGACCCTTTTTCGTCCCTGAGTAAAAGAAATGTCATTTTGGTCCTTTTAGTCCCTAAAAAGGACCTTTTTGGAATTTCGAGGATTAAAATGTGCAAAAAAAATGATCAAAAGGACTAAAAGGGACCTTATTTTTCCATTTTAGGGACTAAAAGTGACTTATTTTTTTTCAGGGACCAAAAAAGGCATTCGTGTTTTTTCCAGGGACCAAAAAGGGTATTTACTCTAACATAAATCCAACTGAAATAAAAAAAATTTAAAAAAAAAAAGAACAGAAAATAAAAAATAAAACTAGCTAGAAATAATCCTAGAAATCTCTACGTCGTCATCCTCGCTTCTCACTGCTAGCCCCAACCTCGAGAACCTGCTTCACTGAAAATCTACTCCCCCGAAGGATCGTCGCAGCCCATAATACACAAAATCAGCAAACGCTGGTAATCCCAATAAAATAGGATTTAAGTGGCTCAAATACCTTAAATAAATCAAGTAAAATAATCAATATAGAATTTACACCAAATATCATTCTTTATCATTTTAAATTAATTTTGTAACACCCCCAATTTCTAACAGTTATGATAACATAAAATCTCAATGATTTTTATAAATAATTACTAAAATTTGAAATAACCAAGTTTGGGAAGTGTTACCGCCGCACTTGTACTGGGACAAGTGCAAGGCTAATTTATTACAATGACATAAGTCCAAAACTTAAATAAATAGTTTTATTCAAAGCAAAATAACATAAACCTAGCCATAAATAGTTGAATATTCTTCCTCACTTCTCACTGCTAGCCCCAACTCGAGAACCTGCTTCTCTGAAAATCTGCTCCCCCGAAGGATCGTCGCAGCCCATAATACACAAAATCAGCAAAACGCTGGTAATCCCAATAGAAAAAAAAAACAAAAGAAAAAAAAAGATTTAAGTGGCTCGAATACTTTATATAAATCACATAAAATAATCCTATATAATTTACACTAAATATAATTCTTTATTAATTTAGACCCGGGAAACCCTACCATTCTGTTTAGTAGGAGGAGAACCATGGTAGACCCGGGAAACCCTACCCGATCTACTCGTGACCAGGAAACCCCGCTGACCACAATCAATCAATTTGGCCATCAAAATACTTCGTCCTAATGTGCACACCTCTTCCTAAAGTTGCTACTAGTGTCCCGGGAAACCCTGCCAGACACCACTTTAGGAAGAACGGATATAATCGGTTCACATCAAATACATATCGGAGGCATAAAGCCTAGTTGTGTTCATCACTTTGGGAGGTACCATCCCAAAGCTATCCTCACACTGTTAAATTATTTTGAATATACACATAATACAATTCCTAAATTATTTCCACCGTGGGGTAATCAATTCACCAAAGCCAAAGGAAGTCAATATACATGTACGAGATATAATGGGTAATCAATTTATGATGGTTAATCTACTCAAATATATATGGCAAAGCATGCATACAGGGTGATCACGTGAATAGAAGAAAGGGAAATTATATATATATGATATACAAATATGTATGCCAAGGGAAATTGTGCAATATGATGCGTACAGGGTGATCACGCACGCGAATCGAAGCAAGAGAACAAAAAAAACAATTGCATTTGTTATATATATATATATGCACGGAATTCAAACGACAATTCTGATCAACCTAATATAGATACAACAAACACCAATCTGAATTCAAATAAAGAGAAACACAAGATTTGAAGAAGGCAATTTGCGATTTCTATTGATCTAGGACTCATGGGATTAGGGTTACATATAGTATGGATTAGTCTACGCTATATGAGAATTAGGATTACCTGGTCTCCGTCTTTGCTAGCATTCTAGAAAAACAATTTGAGGAGAGTACGGGAGGAGGATGCCGTAGCAGAGAAAAGAGTCGAGAGAAAAGAGTCGTAGTTTTCTAGGTTTAGGCGGCTAAACCTAAATTTATAATTAAAATCTAGGGTTTTAGCTATGTAAATTTGAGCTATTTAATTATTGCAATTTAATAAATTAATACTAAAAACATTATTAATTTCTAGATATTTTATATATTATTATTATTATCTTTTGTTGGAATGTGCCTTTATCACTTAAACCCTAATCTGTTATGTGATCTAGTCTAATCAGATCTGATTATGTGATCTTAAGCTGTTTTATTTGTTGTTTAAATTTCAAATTATTGTGCCTAGATTCTAGGAGAAACTCTAGAAATCAATTTAGATTATTTCTCTCTATATATGTACACATATTAATTCTTTTATTATTATTATTATTATTATTATTATTATTATTATTATTATTATTATTATTATTATTATTATTTTAATCAGGGGTATTACAAATTTAGACCCGGGAAACCCTGCCAGTCTGTTTAGTGGGAAGAGAACCATGGTAGACCCGGGAAACCCTGCCAGTCTACCCTGTGACCCGGGAAACCCTACCAGTCACAAATCATCAAATTGGCCATCAAAATATTTCGTCCTAATGTGCACACCTCTTCCCAAAGTTGCTACTAGTGTCCCGGGAAACCCTGCCAGACACCACTTTAGGAAGAACGGATATAATCGGTTCACATCAAATACATATCGGAGGCATAAAGTCTAGTTGTGTTCGTTACTTTGGGAGGTACCATCCCAAAGCTATCCTCCCACGATTTTAAATTATTTTAAACACACACATAATACAATTCCTAAATTATTTCCAATATGTGAAATAAAAATACATACTATGTGCACAGTAGTGCCCAGACATATATGTACCGAGACAAACGGTATTACGCATATACATATGCCCTCCCTATATATATGCGATGGGGTAATCAATTCGCCAAAGCCACGGTAATCAATATACATGTACAGATATAATGGTTAATCATTTCACAAAAACCGAGGAGGTCAATATACATATTTATATATGGGAATCAATGGAAATTGCAGCATTGTACGCACAGGCATATTCACATGAACAGTAAGTGGGTTTTTTTGTTTTTTTTTTCTTTTCAAAAGTTAATCACGCGAATCGAAGCAAAAGCAAATTGCATATTTACACACACGTACGGAAATCTATCAATAATTGATTTCTACATATACACACACGTACGGAAATTTCTATTGACCTAGGAATCAGGATTATATATGATATAATTAACCTAAGCTATATGAGAATTAGGATTACATATAATATGAATTAACCTAAGCTATATGGGAATTAGGATTACCTGGTCTCCGTCTTTGCTAGCCTTCTAGAAAACTGCTCTGATGAGAGTACGGGAGGAGGATGCCGTAGCAGGGAAAAGAGTCGAGAGAAAAAGAGTCGAGCGTTTTCTAGGTTTAGGCGGCTAACCTAAGTTCATAATTAACATCTAGGGTTTTAGCGATTGGGCTGGGCTATTTGATTATTGCAAATTAATAAACTAATACTAAAAATATTATTAATTTCTAGATATTTTATATATTATTATTATTATTAATCAGGGATATTACATTCTACCCTCCTTAAAATAAGTTTCGTCCCCGAAACTTAAATTTTTTTTTTCTTTCTATTAATAATAATCTGGGGTATTACACTAATATAATAAATATTTCAATACTAAATTAACAAATGTTTTTCTTTTATCCATAAAAATATTCGCTTTGCCCATTGTTTCATTACTTTTTGGGTAGAAGTATTCAACTTTTGATTATTTAAACTCTATTCATTCAAGTTTTGCATTTGCTCATTCTTAACTCATGATTTCATCTAGATTTTATATCCCTATGTCATTCGTCAATGTAATGAAATGAACAATTTTTATTTTGAGCATAAAAAATTGTAGAAGTTAATAAAGCTAAAAAGCTATGTTTTTTTATAAAGTGATGACAAAATATTTAATAGTCTACATATCAACAAGTGATTACATCATGCTCAAATGCCCATTTTAAGTATGTAACAAAATATTTAAATTAAAAGTGTTCATACCAACAAGTCATTACTGCGTGCTCAAATATCTATTTAAGCATGTAACAAAATATTCAAAAGTAATAACTAATACTCAAAATCTATATTTTTTGAGCATCAACCAAAATATATATAAGTCATCACCACCTAATTAAAGTGAAATAGAACATCTTCATTATCACTTGTTTCCTGGCAAAAGGTCAGATGGTGATGGTATGCAAAGAGCATATTCAACACACTGACTGTAACACCTCAAATCCAACACAAAATACTTAACCAAAGTATTTGAAATATTTGCAATAAGGATGTTCATCATTCAGATCTTCAAAATACAAAATTTTATTCAAAGAAAACTCATATTTACAGTGTTAAAATAAATTTCGAAAATGTCCTCAAGAGTGATTGAATTCCAACGCAAAGGCTCTTAACATGTCCTCAAGAGTTTGAATCGTCCTCTTCGTCTGTCCATCTGTAGTAGGATGAAAGGTTGTACTATATTTGAGTCGGGTTCCAAAAGCTTGCTGAACCTTGATCTAGAAGTTTGATAAAAACATCGTATCTCTATCAGAGACTATGTCCTTTGGGACTCCGTGCAACCTCACTATTTCTCGCACATAGGCATAGGCCAACTGGTTCAAACCCCATGTGTTTTTCATCGCAATAAATCTTGCAATATTAGTCAACCTGTAACTGCGACCTAGATTACATTCTTATCCCCTCTAGTCAGAGGTAAGCTTGTGACAAAATCCATAGAAATTGACTCTCATTTCTCTCTCGGAACTTCCAATGGTTGTAACACTCCTACAGGTCGTTTGTGTACGATCTTCACCTTTTGACAATTCAGGCGCTTTTCGACAAATTCAGCTATTTCTCTCTTCATCCTAGGCCACCAAAAACTCTTCTTCAGATCCTTGTACATTTTCACTCCTCTTGGATGAATTAAGTGGGGCGTATTGTGAGCTTCCTCTAAAATCTTTTTCTTTATACTTTCATTGTCAGGCACGCATAATCTACCCTTGAACTTCATTGTACCAACTTCATCAATTTCGAAGTCTATAGCTTCTCCTTGGCCTTTCTTCTCCTTAATTCCTTGCAACAAAGAGTCGGACGCTTGTACTTCGCGAATCTCATCAAAGATAGTTGGTTGAATGGTGAGAGAATTAAGCATGACCTTTAGCTCTGCGGGTAAAAGTACTTCAATCTCCAACCTCCTGAACTCTTCGCATAATTCATTAGGTATCACAAAAGCATTAAGGGTGTGTCTCAATTTCCTACTAAGTGCATCAGCCACTACATTGGCCTTGCCTTCGTGGTATAGGATTTAGAGATCATAATCCTTGATTAGCTCTAGCCACCTCCTTTGCCTCATGTTAAGCTCCTTCTGGGTGAAGATGTACTTCAAGCTCTTATGATCTGTGTACACCTTACAAGCCGAACCATATAAATAATGTCTCCATATTTTCAGAGCAAAAACCATAGCAGCCAACTCCAAATCGTGGGTGGGATAATTTTCTTCGTACGGCTTCAACTGCCTTGAGGCATACGATATCACCTTCCCATGTTGCATCAGAACACAACCAAGTCCATTTTTTGATGCATCACTATAGATCTCAAATCCACTCATTCCTGATGGCAATGTCAATATCGGGGCTGTAGTAAGTCAATTCTTGAGTTCTTGAAAATAGATCTCACAAAATTCATCCCAGTGAAACTTTGTCGTTTTACGTATTAACCTTGTTATTGGTTGAGCTATCTTCGAAAAATCTTTCACAAACCTTCTATAATAACCCGCCAAACCAAGAAAACTCCTAACTTCCAAAATATTTGTAGGCCTAGGCCACTTAGTGATAGCTTCAATCTTTGCTGGATCAACAGAAACTCCTTCTTGAGATATTACATGACCTAAAAAGGCAACTCTCTCCATCCAGAACTCACATTTTGAGAGTTTTGCATATCATTTCTTCACTCTTAGAATATCCAACACAATCCTCAGATGTTGCTCATGCTCTTCCCTCGTCGTGGAGTACACCAAAATATCTTCTATGAAAACAACCACGAATTGATCCAAGTATTGCTTGAAGGTTCTATTCATCTAATCCATAAAAGCTGCCGGCGCATTCGTTAAGCCAAAAGGCATGACTGTAAACTCATAGTGCCCAAATCTCGTACAAAAGGCCGTCTTTGGGATGTCGTCTTCCTTGATTTGTACTTGATGATATCCAGTTCTCAAATCGATCTTTGAGAACATACCTGCCCCTTTCAATTGATCAAACAAGTCTTCAATCCGTGGCAATGGGTATTTGTTCTTTATAGTCACCATGTTCAGTCCTCTGTAATCAATACACAACCTCATACTCCGGTCTTTCTTTCGCACAAACAAAACTAGAGCTCCCCACGGTGAAACACTCGGTCTTATGTACCACTTGTTCAACAGCTCTTCAAGTTGGGTTTTTAACTCCTTCAGTTTTGCCGGAGCCATCCTATATGGCGCTTTTGATATCAGAGTAGTGCCGGGCATAAGATTGACTACAAACTCAACTTCTCTAATAGGTGGCATACCAGGAATCTCTTCGGGAGAAACATCAGGATACTCTCTCACCACTGGTATTTGCTCAACCTTTTCCTCGAGAGTTAGGACATGCACATTGCACAAATAAAATGGGTATCCCTTTATAAGGAGACTCTTAATAGTCATAGTAGAGACTATCTGAATGGAAGGTTTGGGTACAACACCTTTATAAGAGAGGTATTTCCCTTTTGGTGTCTTAAATGATATCTTCTGCTCCCTACAATCTAGCTGTAATACCCCAGATTATTATAAATAGTTATAACCCTCTTTTTTATGAATTTTCAGCTTATGCACTAAGAAAAGGGTTTTAGGTAACAAGTCCACTACTTGTCAACCAAGTCACATTAAATTCACATCTTGATTGATTGATTGAATTTAATATGATGAATCATATTCATATCTTGATTGTTGGATTGATTGATTGAATTTAAGATGATGGATCACATTTATTTTTCAAAAAACGTTCATAAAAATGGCACACACAAAATCAGCACTTTATAAGAGTCTAACCCTAATTTAAGTGCCCCAGATTATTATTAATAGCGATAATAATGATAAATAGTATGGTAATAATAAGATTTAGAATGTATTGTTATATATATAGTAAAATTAAAATTTAGAGCCCAACCCATAGCTAAACCCCAGTTTTTAATTATAAATAGAGGTCAAGCCTAACCCTAGCTAACACTCAATGCTCATCTTCTCCTCTACTACTTCATCTATTCTTATTCTGCATCAAATTATTCTTCTAAGAGGTTAGCAAAAACAGAGACTAGGTAATCATAATCCCCATATGTCTGAGGTTAATTTTATATTAATTTTGATAGGATCATTATCATCCTAAATATATCATGAGGTTGTTTTATATGAAATATATATTATATGTAATCCTAATCCCTATATGTCTTAGGTTAATTTTATATGAATTTTGATAGGGTAATTATGATCCTGAATATATCATAAGGTTGTTTTATATGAGATATATGTTATATGTAATTCTAATCCTCATATAGCTTAGGTTAATTTTATATGAATTTTGATAGGGTAATTATGATTCTAAATATATCATGGCGTTGTTTTATATGAAATATATATTATATGTAATCTTAATCCCCATATGTCTTAGGTTAATTTTATATGAATTTTGATAAGGTAATTATGATTCTTAATATATAATGGCGTTGTTTTATATTAAATATATATTATATATAATCTTAATCCCCATATGTCTTAGGTTAATTTTATTTGAATTGTGATAGGGTAATTATGATCCTAAATATATCATGGCGTTGTTTTATATGAAATATATATTATATGTAATCATAATCCCCATATAGCTTAGGTTAACTTTATATGAATTTTGATAGGGTAATTATGATCCTAAATATATCATAGCTTTGTTTTATATGAAACATATATTATATGTAATCCTAATCCCCATATGTCTTAGGTTAATTTTATATGAATTCTGATAGGGTAATTATGATCCTAAATATATCATGGCGTTGTTTTATATGAAATATATATTATATGTAATCCTAATCCCCATATAGCTTAGGTTAATTTTATATGAATTTTGATAGGGTAATTATGATCTTAAATATATCATAGGGTTGTTTTATATGAAATATATTATATGTAATCATAATCCCCATATAGCTTAGGTTAATTTTATATCAATTTTGACAGGGTAGTTATGATCATAAATGTATCATAAGGTTGTTTTATATGAAATATATATTATATGTAATCCTAATTCCTATATAGTTTAGGTTAATTTTATATGAATTTTGATAGGGTAATTATGATCCTAAATATATCATAGGGTTGTTTTATGTGAAATATATATTATATGTAATTCTAATCCCTAGAACAATAAGAATTAATGTTGAATACTTGTACAAATACTTTTTTTTTTCTTCTCGATTTGCGTGAGTAGCCTTCTGCAAAGTGGTTTAATATTGGATATAAGATGCCTTGCATTGCATCGCTCTGGGTTTTCGATTTAGGTGATTGAATGTATATAGATTTCTTCTTCTCGGTTTTCGTGATTGAATTAGATATTTATAATCTTCCATTGACATAACAAATTTCCTGGTGCTTGAATTCAATATACTTATACATTATCATTAGTATTTTGATGCCTCAGCCTTCGTGCTTGAATAACATATATACATGGACGTCCCTTGCCTTTCTCCTAATTGAAACTTATATATGTCGCCTTTCATGTGTATCTATATGTTTTCTTTTGTGCTCGGGATGCGTCGTTTCCTTTTTGTGTAATTGAAATATATGTGCCTTTCATTAAAATAATTTTATTGTGGGAGGATAGCTTTGGGATGGTAGCTCCTAAAGTGATGAACAAAACCCTTAGGCTTTATGCCTCCGATATGTTATTTGATGTGAACCGATTATTTCCGTTCTTCCCAAAGTGGTGTTTGGCAGGGTTTCCCGGGACACTAGTAGCAACTTTGGGAAGAGGTGTGCACATTAGGACGAAATATTTTATGGCCAATTTGATTGATTGTGACTGGCAGGGTTTCCCGGGTCACAGGGTAGACTGGCAGGGTTTCCCGTGTCTACCATGGTTCTCTTCCCACTAAATAGACTGGCAGGGTTCCCCAGGTCTAAACGAATTTAATAAAACGAATAATAGTTTATTCGATGTGAATAATATTTGATTCAATTACTACGTGATCATATATTTGATTTGATTGTTATATTGGAGCCAGGTAGTGGCGGGGTTTCCGGGTCTATCATGGTTCTCTTCCCACTAAACAGACTGGCAGGGTTTCCCGGGTCTAAATACATTTAAAAAGATAATGAATGGTATTTGATGCAATTACTATATGATTATTTATATTTGATTTGATTAATATATTTGAGCTATGTAAATTGTGTTTTATTAGGATTACAAGCTTTGCTGATTTTTGTGTTATGGTGTGATGATCCTTCGGGGAGCAGATTTTGGTGAAACAGGTTCCAAAGGTTGGGGCTAGCAGGGAGAAGTGAGGAAGAACATTCGATTGTTTCTAGCTAGTCTTTTATTTATTTATTTCTTTTCTTATGCTATGGTCAAAGCATATTTATTTAAGTTTTGGATTTATATTAATGTAATAAGTTAGCCTTGCACTTGTCCCAGCACAAGTGTGGCGGTAACACTTCCCAAAGTTGTTTATTTTGAATTTCGGTAATTATTTATCAAAATCATTGAAATTTCATGTTATCGTAACTGTTAGAAATTGGGGGTATTACACTAGCTTAGCCCTATACTTTCTAAGCCAATCCATTCCCAAAATAACGTCGAAATCAGACAAGTCAAACTGGACTAGGTCAGCTGGTAGCTCAGAACCAGCTATACTAATCGGAATGTTTTCATAAACATTGGAGCAAGGGACAACAGCTCCAGAGGGTAAAGTAATGTTGGTTAAGAAGGTCGAAGATGGTACCATTCTCGTCTTCTCAACAAAAGAAGATGAGATAACAGAGAGCGATGCACCGGTGTCGAACAAAATATAAGCAAGTACAGACCGGAGTAAGAAGGTACTTGTAATAACATCTAGGTTTGTGGCAGCCTCAGAGTAGTTCATGACATAGATCCTTCCTTGATTCCCTGTGATTTGATTAACGGCTGACTTTCGACAAGTTGCTCGATTCGCTCCGACTCCATTATTGAGGTTTCCAAGTAGTGGCATATTGTTGGTTCCCACCACTTCCATTCGAAAGTTTTGTTGGTAGCTCTACTGATTGTCATTGTTCCTACCGCCTTGGTTATTGTTCCCATTTCATCCTCCATCTTGTTTTGGTTGTCCTCCTTAAGAGCCTGTTTGCGGATTAAATCCCCTGACAGTACACTGATTAGCCTTGTGCCCTTTGCCACCACACTGGAAACAAGTTATAAGTTCTCCATTTCACTTCCTCCCAGGGTTTGCTGTTGGAAATTATTCCCTAGGGGCAAGTCATTATACTTTAAACGCATATGTTATCTAAAGTATTTCTCCGTTTAGTTATCATTTCATTTGCATGTTTATAATGATAACTGTATCCTTAAATGTATCTTATAGATTATCCCAAATGTCCCTGGTCAGTCATCTACGCGAGAGCGAAGAAGAAATAAGACCAGTGTGACTTTGATGACGTATGGAAATACGAATCAAAGTCATAGGCACTTGTAAGAGTACAAGGTGATGGACCGACCCACTATGAGAAAAGCGCATGGATTGAGTCATTAGCTTTTCTCATGTATAATCGCGTCACAACGTCCTTTGACCTGACATCATCATAGATTCCTACAACAGTCATTGATCTTTGACCTAGTCAAAAGTCACATTTGACCGGGTTATGATAAAAGTTTGGATCGGGATCAGTGATTTTCATGCAGAGGAATGTGAATGGTCAAGACTCAAGATGGACTTTGTCCCTCACATTTGTAGAGAGATAATACTGCGCCCTCGATAAGTGAGTCTGAGAAATGTATGGTCATACTACGATGGAAAGGAGTTTCCATTTCAGTTATTAGACTACTTAAGAATCGAAAAGTAATGGTCAAGAACAAGAGGTTGACATTATCCATGCCTCATCCTTAACCAAATTATCGCGTGACAAAAGGGACGTGACATGGTTGTATGATAGGTTGTGTCGTATCAACGATCCCCATATGAATTGGGTAGTCGCAATGTCTTGCTAGAGGCCGCTTGCGACTTGTGGGCTGGTACAGTATTGGTTCGCTGTCAATTTCATGTGGGTCGAACACAAGAATAGCCCAACACGAGCAATAGTGTCAGATTCATTGAATCTTAGATATGTCTAAGATTTAATGAATACATAATTTAATCTAGGATGTGTGTGTAGATATATATATTAAATTTGAAATTAGTAATAATATTATTTATATAGATAATAATATTGTTATATACTTCATCCGGTCCTAATTATAGGAACTATTTAACCAATTTTGGGGGATTAAGGAGAGGAGTTAAATTAGTTAATTTACTCATTTTCCTAAAATATCCTTATATAAATTTAAAATGACATAAGTAAAAGTGAATTACAGCCCTGCCATATATCTCTCCGATCAATTTTCCTTTCCACATGCTTTCTAATTGAAATAATGGTCTTGCTATATAAACATGTGTGTGTGTGTGTGTGTGTGTGTGTGTGTAGATCTATCTACATACATACATAGAAACACATACATACATAAATATACACACACACACACAAAGATATATATATATATGTGTGTGTGTGTGTGTGTGTGTGTGTGTTTTTATTGTAACACCCCCAATTTCTAACTGTTACGATAACATAAGACTGCAATATTTTTAATAAATAATTACTGAAATTCCAAATCAACAACATTGGGAAGTGTTACCGCCGTACTTGTATTGGGACAAGTGCAAGGCTACCTTATTACACAAATATAAGTCCAAACTGAAATAAAAATATTTTATTAAAAGAAAATAAAAACTAGCTAGAAATAATCGAACGTTCTTCCTCACTTCTTACTGCTAGCCCCAACCTTTAGAACCTGTTTCACAGTGTAACACCCCCAATTCCTAACAATTATGCTAACATAAACCCTCAAGGATTTTGATAAATAAATACTGAATTCCAAAATAAACAATGTTGGGAAGTGTTACCGCCGCACTTGTACCGGGACAAGTGCAAGGCTACTTATTGCATTAACATAAATCCAACTGAAATAAAAATGTTTAAAAAAAAAGAAAAAGAAAATAAAACTAGCTAGAAATAATCCTAGAAATCTCTACGTCGTCATCCTCACTTCTCACTGCTAGCCCCAACCTCGAGAACCTGCTTCACTGAAAATCTGCTCCCCCGAAGGATCGTCGCAGCCCATAATACACAAAAAAAAAAAAAAATCAGCAAACGCTGGTAATCCTAATAAAAATACAATTTACCTAACACAAATATATTACAAAAATCAAGTATCAATAATAATACAGAAATTTCATAAATTATCATTCATTATCTTTTTAAATTAATTTAGACCCGGGAAACCCTGCCAGTCTGTTTAGTGGGAGGAGAACCATAGTAGACCCGGAAACCTGCCAGTCTACCCCGTGACCCGAAACCCGCCATCACAAATCATCAATTGGCCATAAAAACATTTCATCCTAATGTGCACACATCTTCCCAAAGTTGCTACTAGTGTCCTAAACCTGCGGACACCACTTTGGGAAGAACGGATATAATCGGTTCACATCAATACATATCGGAGGCATAAAGCCTAAAGGTTGTGTTCATCACTTTAGGAGGTACCATCCCAAAGCTATCCTCCCACGATTTTAATTATTTCAATCACACACAAAATAAAATTCTCAAATTAAACCATGAAATAACTTCTCATGAGTTCCCATAATGTTCTCATAAGAAATTTCCATAACCATCATTTAAATCCCTGACTCTACTCATTATCCATTTTTACTCATGGTTTCCTATAAGGTCGTCATAAGGAATTCTCATGACCATACTCATTATCCATTTTCCTCATAAACCATCATTTAAATCCCTGACTCTACTCATTATCAATTTTACTCATGGGTTTCTATAAGGTCGTCATAAGGAATTCTCATGACCATACTCATTATTCATTTTACTCATGGGTTCCTATAAGGTCGTCATGAGGAATTCTCATGACCATACTCATTATCCATTTTCCTCATAAACCATCATTTAAATCCTCAGCATTACTCATAATATTTATCTTGCATAGAATAACCTTATGATATATTTAGGATCCTGATTACTCTATCAGGATTCATATAAAACCTAAAACCTAAATGTAGATACAGCAAATCCCAATCTGAGTTCAAATAAAGAGAAGCACAAGATTTGAAGAAGGCAATTTGTGATTTCTATTGATCTAGGACTCATGAGATTAGGGTTTCATATAGTATGATTTAACCTAACCTATATGGGAATTAGGATTACGTATAGTATGGATTAACCTAACCTATATGGGAATTAGGATTACCCATCAAGATTCCTATTAACCTAGGACTCATGGGATTAGGGTTACATAGAGTATGAATTAGCCTACGCTATATGGGAATTAGGATTACCTGGTCTCCGTCTTTGCTAGCCTTCTAGAAAAACGGTTTGTTGAGAGTACGGGAGGAGGATGTCGTAGCAGAGAAAAGAGTCGAGCGTTTTCTAGGTTTAGGCGGCTAAACCTAAGTTTATAATTAAAATCTAGGGTTTTAGCTATGGGCTATTTAATTATTGCAAATTAATAAACTAATACTAAAAACATTATTAATTTCTAGATATTTTATATATTATTATTATCTTTTGTTGGAATGAGCCTTTATCACTTAAACCCTAATCTGTTATGTGACCTAGTCTAATCAGATCTGATTATGTGATCTTAACTGTTTTATTTGTTTAAATTTCAAATTATTGTGCCTAGATTCTAGGAGAAACTCTAGAAATCAATTTAGATTATTTCTCTCTATATATATGTACACATATTAATTCTTTTATTATTATTATTATTATTACTATTATTATTATTATTATTTTAATCAGGGGTATTACACACAGAAAATCTGCTTCCCCGAAGGATCGTCGCAACCCATAACACAATAATCAGCAAAGCTGGTAATCCTAATAAAACACAACTTACCTAGCTCAAATATATTAATAAATTCAAATATAAATAATAATATAGTAATTGCATCAAATATCATTCATTATCTTTTTAAATGTATTTAGACCCGCCAGTCTGTTTAGTGGGAAGAGAACCATGGTAGACCCGGGAAACCCTGCCAGTCTACCCTATGACCCGGGAAACCCTGCCAGTCACAATCAATCAAATTGGCCATCAAAGTATTTCGTCCTAATGTGCACACCCATGGTAGTCAAAATCGCGCTTTAAAATGTAAAAACGCCGCTTTTACGATTTAATATGAGCAAAATGTGTTTCGTTGTGGGAAAAAACGTATTCTGAGTAAAAGCGGCAAAAAAGCGGTAAAAAACGTAAAAGCGGCGTTTTTTGGAATAAAACGCGATTTTACATATAAGTTGATTTATTAGCTTAGATTGTGAGTTGTGAACTTGTGAATTTAAATTAGACTTGCATTTTGAACTGTATTGAGGTTGTTTGCCTTTGTTTAAATGGTATTTGATGACAATGTTGGATATTTTGATTGATATTGCATGAATGAATATATGTATGGAACTATGGATGATGGTAGGTGCCTTGCTTTTTTTGAATTTCTTTATATATATATATGTAGGTAAAAACTACGTTTTGAATTACGATTTTACGTTTTACGCTTTTTCATTGCCCTTCCGTTTTCAGGTGAAAACTACGTTTTCACTACCATGTGCACACCTCTTCCCAAAGTTGCTACTAGTGTCCCGGGAAACCCTGCCAGACACCACTTTAGGAAGAACGGATATAATCGGTTCACATCAATTAACATATCGAAGGCATAAAGCCCGGTTGTGTTCATCACTTTGGGAGGTACCATCCCAAAGTTATCCTCCCAATGTTAAATTATGTCAAATACACACATAATAAAATCCAAATGCAATCATTGAAATTTTGTCTATATTTTATCATGAGATTTCCTAAATTAAACTATTAAATATATACTCATGAGTTCCTATAAGGTCGTCATGATAAATTCTCATGACCATCATTTAAATCCCTGACTCTACTCATTATCCATTTTACTCATGGGTTCCTATAAGGTTGTCCTAAGAAGTTCTCATGACCATTATTTAAATCCCTGACTCTACTTATTATCCATTTTACTCATGGGTTCCTATAAGGTTGTTATGAAAAGTTCTCATGACTATCATTTAAATCTCTGACTCTACTCATTATCCATTTTACTCATGGGTTCCTATAAGGTTGTTATGAGAAGTTCTCATGACCATCATTTAAATCCCTAGCTTTACTCATTATCCCTATTTTTCGGCTTTAGGATTACCTCGTTCATGGTAAATTCCCACGATCTACTCATTAAAATACATTAATACATTAGTGGTACTAGGATTACCTACCAAGATTCATACAACTAGTATATAGGTTAATATAGTATATTGTATTATCTATAAAATATTGCAATTAATGCAAAGAAGGCATGGACCCCACGAAGCAATTGTATTCAACACGAAAAGAATCCAGAGACGCACAGGGAAATTCAAAATAAACAACTTTGGGAAGTGTTACCGCCGCACTTGTACTGGGACAGGTGCAAGGCTACCTTATTACAATAACATAAATCCAAACTTAAATAAAAATGTCTTATTTAGAGCATAATGAAATAAAAAAGAAGAAGCTAGGATTGATCGAATGTTCTTCCTCACTTCTCACTGCTAGCCCCAACCTTTAGAACCTGTTTCACTAAGTACATGTATATATTAAACACAAAGCAGATCGGTTAACTTGCACAAAAACTGAGGTAACCAAAGCAAAATATGGACATGTATATTTACGAACCATGAAAATGGTAAATGGTTTTGCAAAAGTTAATCACGTAAATGAAGAAGGAGAAATATATATGTATACAAGAAGGAATGACATTTTGTTTTCATAAAGTAATTCACGTTAACCGAAAAGGAAGAACATATATATAAATATACAAATGCAGCAACACATTTAAGGGGTTTTTCACAAAAATCGAGACCGGCATGTAACAATTAATTCCTATTGTTCTAGGGATTAGGATTACATATAACATATATTTCATATAAAACAACCTTATGATATATTTAGGATCATAATTACCCTATCAAAATTCATATAAAATTAACCTAAGACATATAGGGATTAGGATTACATATAATATATATTTCATATAAAACAACCTTATGATATATTTAGGATGATAATTATCCTATCAAAATTAATATAAAATCAACCTAAGACATATGGGGATTAGGATTACCTGGTCTCCGTTTTTGCTAACCTCTTAGAAGAGTAATTTGATGCAGAGTAAGAATAGATGAAGTAGTAGAGGAGAAGAGGAGAAGAGGAGCATTGAGTGTTAGCTAAGGTTAGGCTTGGCCTCTATTTATAATTAAAAACTGGGGTTTAGTTATGGGTTGGGCTCTAGATTTTATTATTACTATATATATATATATAACAATACATTCTAAATCTTATTATTACCATACTATTTATCATTATTATTACTATTAATAATAATCTGGGGCACTTAAATTAGGGTTAAACTCTTATAAAGTGCTGATTTTTTTGTGACATTTTTATGGACGTTTTTTTTTTTGAAGAAAAATGAAATAAATGTGATTCATCATCTTAAATTCAATCAATCAACAAAGATGTGAATTTAATGTGACTTGACTGACAAGTAGTGGACTCCAACAATCAAGTAGTGGACTTATTACCTAAAACATCTTTCTTAATGCATAACCTGAAAATTCCTAAGGCAACTAAGACTAGGAGTATTCGGCCCACCAAGGCTAAAAAAAGGGAAAGGGTTATTGTAACATCCCAATTTCAAAAGTAGTATATTTTTTTTTTTATCAAACATCATTTCAAAATCATCTGAGTAGAGCAACAGAGCGATTGAGTAACTAATATGTATATATAAAATGCCGTAAGTCTGGCTGGTTACTGTAACGCCCGTCCTTTTGACGCCCTTATTTATCAGAGATTAAAGCGCACAGGCATCGAAATAATTTGAACGACTTAATTGCGGAATAAAAACTTTAACAAAAATAACTTAGTTTGAAAACATGAGGATGAATTTTTCGCGATTCAGATCCATCCCATAGTGGAATGTTAATACAGTAATCCAAAATAGTCGACAAATGATAAACGAACTAATATAGTCCAACTATTTATAATTTCCCAAAAAAAGAAACTCCTTAGCTTGCAGTCCTTACACTTGCACTTTCCCTCTTGATCCTGATCCATTGCCTGTTTCTTTTGTGCGGTCTGGAGTTCAAATGAATGAACCCCAGGGGTAACAGTTAATCTCATATACAGGTATGAAATATAAATCACAGTATAACACATGTATAAGCATAGAGTAATTCACAATAAACAAGTCGCACTGTTAACCGCACTAACGACCAAGGACCGCAGCCCTTTGGAACACGCAGCTCCATTTTAGGACATGCGGCCCCAATCCATAGCTAGGATACATACATGCAAATTATCTAGCAACCATGATCAGTCATACATGAATACATACATACAAGCTAACGAGATAACAGTTACCCACCTCAAACTTGAATCCTTAACTTTGTCCGGAGTTGTTGGGATCGGTAGAGGTGTCAATGTATGCCTATAAACGTTTATCATTGTCATTAGTCACTTCTTGCGTCGCAAAGTAACAAGTTACGCGAATTACTTTTAGTGGATTGAAAATGGATTAACCCTTGAAAATTTCCTTACTAATAATACCCTTTTTAATTATCATCAATTAATAATAACACTCTTTTTATTTATTATTAATTAATAACTTCCTTTATTATTTATTCATTTTTTACTAATAAATAATAATATTATTTATCTATTTTATTAATTATTTCCTTTCCTAATATTAGTATCTTATTATTTTAAATGCATATGATTTAACATATTATATATATACATATATACAAAATAGTTGGTTCCATGTGTATGTGTATAAGCAAGAAAGTCTTTCTTCTCTTTTCTTCTTATGCAATGGCACATAAAACGAAAATGACAGAACTTTCTCCTACTCTTTCCTCATGCAACAAAACATATATATATGTTAGTCTTAGTTTTTCCATGTGCAGCGTTTTCCTTTTTGTTTATAACAGCAAAATAACTTCATATTTATATATACATGAATGCAGCAACTTTTGTTTTGGTGCCTTAACTATATGCTTTCATAAATAAGATAATCACTCTTTATTATTCCTTTCTAAACCATACTATGCTGATATACGTACTAGTATATAAACCTTAAGCTTTGTTTTAATCCCATGGCTCTTTTATATATACCTATAAATATAAGAATTACCAAGTCAACAACATGCTTAATGTTGATCTGTTGAAGTAAATGATTTTAAAAAAACTCATGAATCTATGGCATCATATAAAAATACTCAATAGTGAAGTTTCTTTTCTTAGGTGCAATGAAAATACATGCCTTTAATGTATGTGTGTGTGTGTGTGTATTGCAGTAACCTTCTTCTCATTATTATGCATCAAGTATATATATGTTTATACACACACAGAGTAACGTTTTCCTTATCTCTTATATGTATAAAGTGTCATATATTAATATATATATATATACATAACTAAACCTGTGACAAAGTTTTCAATATATGCTATGCCTATTCTTTCCAAATGCAAAGCCACGATACATATATGTATCAGCAACAATGTTTTCCTATGCTAAAAGACATTGAGTTTCTTTTCCTCCTCCTTTATATATACACGCATATAGGTATAGGAATCAGTGGCTTTGTTTTGATTCTTAAGTGACTATATATGTATTGTTGTGATATATATATTAAGCATTAAGCTTTAGTCTCTGTTTTATCATCTAGTAAGCAGAGAACTCTCATGATGCATGACCACATTTCCAACGGTTGGTTTCATACTCAAAATTTACGTTGGAAGCCCACGGAACTAAGAGGAAGAAAAGCTTGAAGACTTACCTCGGTTGCCGGCTTGAAACTGATTCTAGATGATCTCGTATGCCTCTGTTTTTTTTTTCTTCGATTTACAAATAGAGCACACTCACCCAGCTTTCTCTCTATCACTTTCACATTCTCCCTCGGCTCAGACTCTCTCTTTCTCGGTCTCTTCCCTTTCTCGGTTTCTCTTCTAGCTTTCTGTCTCTCACTCTCGGTCACACACTCTCTTTCTCGTTCACTCTGTTTCCTCGTTCTAAAGTCTGGTTTTCTTGCTGATAAAACGTGGAGAATGAAACAATGGAGAGCAATGAATATATACAAAAACAGAGGTCCAGTCCAACGCTGCAAAACCACTGGTCCGAGGGGTGTGTGTCTCGAGAAGCAAGGCGTCGCTGGTTCGCTTGCACAGTGGAGGCCGAAAGTGAGATACGCTGACGTGGGTAGTGTGGTTTGTTTGCGTGATTGACGCTGTGATTTCTATCGTTGGGCGGGATCCAGCCGAGAGATGGGGGATCTGATCTGTATCACGTCATGTGTGGGACTGTGTTTTGTTGTGTTGGGTAATGAATAAATGAGGAGTGTTGGGTTTTTGGACCGCATGGATTTTCGTGGCCTGGAGCAAGTTTTTAATGGTTTGGATGAAGTGGGTGATGGGCCAAGGATATGAAAATGAACCTTAAGTTTAGTTAAAACCAATTTCAGCCCAAAAGCCTGATCTTCATTCACGGGCAGTGGAGGACTTGGTGATGCTATTCTTGGGCTGGGAAAAATTGGTCAACAAAGGATTATGGATATATATATATACATATCCCACATGTATATACCCCACGTATTCATATATATATATATACTTGTGGGCCAAGATAGAGTTACAAACCCACACTTTATTTCATCGTGCTTTCCCTCTGGTCTAGCATGTGTGTGTAGTATTTTTTTTTTCTTTTTCTTTTTTTAAGGGGGCGGGGGCCACCTCTAGCCCCCCATCTGTCCGTCCCTGAAAGAAACGAAGGATATACATATACATATACATATTGTAACACCCCCAATTTCTAACAATTACGATAACATAAAACTGCAATACTTTTTATAAATAATTACAGAAATTCCAAAATAAACAACCTTGGGAAGTGTTACCGCCACACTTGTACTGGGACAAGTGCAAGGCTACTTATTACATTAACATAAATTCAAAACTTAAATAAATAGGTCTATTCGGAGCATAAGAAAATAAAATAAACTAGCTAGGATTAATGGAACGTTCTTCCTCACTTCTCACTTCTAGCCCCAACCTCGAGAACCTGCTTCACTGAAAATCTGCTCCCCCGAAGGATCGTCGCAGCCCATAACAAATAAAAATCAGCAAACGCTGGTAATCCTAATAAAACACAATTTACCTAGCTCAAATATATTAATAAAATCAAATATAAATAATAATACGATAATTGCATCAAATATCATTCATTATCTTTTTAAATGTATTTAGACCCGGGAAACACTGCCAGTCTGTTTAGTGGAAAGAGAACCATGGTAGACCCAGGAAACCCTGCTAGTCTACCCTAGCTCCCATATAACAATCAAATCAAATATACAATCACGTAGTAATCGAATCAAATATTATTCACATCCAATCAACTATTATTCATTTTATTAAATTCGTTTAGACCCGGGGAACCCCTCCAATCTATTTAGTGAGAAGAGAACCATGGTAGACCCGGAAACCTGCCAGTCTACCCTGTGACCCGGAAACCGGCCAGTCACAAATCATCAAATTGGCCATCAAAATATTTTCGTCCTAATGTGCACACCTCTTCCCAAAGTTGCTACTAGTGTCCCGGGAAACCCTGCCAGACACCACTTTAGGAAGAACGGATATAATCGGTTCACATCAAATTATCAATGCATAAAGCCTAATTGTGTTCATCACTTTGGGATGTACCATCCCAAAGCTATCCTCCCACGATTAAATTATTTTAATCACACACATAATAAAAGTCCCAAATTATTTCCAATATGGGTAGTCAAATAACACATATATATATTCGCACTCCATATATATATGTCAAGGGGTAATGAAATCGCACAAACACCGAGGGATCAATATACATTTATACATGGTTAATCAACTCAAATATATGGCAGCATGCGTACAGGTTTGAAGAAGGCAATTTGCGATTCGTTTTATATATATATAAAACAACCAGATTTGAATTCAAACAACAATTAGGGTTTTATATATATATATATATATATATATATATATATATATATATATATATATATATATGCACGGAATAAAGAGGATTTGAATAACAATTAGGATTTGAATATATGCACGGAACAACAATTAGGATTTGAATTCCGTGCATATATATATATACATATATACATATATATATGTATACATATATACAGTATATATATATATACATATATATATGTATATATGTATATATATATATGCATTCGTTTTATATATATATATATATATATGCAGGTTAATCAACTCAAATTTGCATTCGTTTTATATATATGTGTAGGCATGGAATTCAAACAACAATTGTGATCAACCTAAATGTAGATACAGCAAACACCAATCTGAATTCAAATAAAAAGAAGCACAAGATTTGAAGAAGGCAATTTGCGATTTCTATTGATCTAGGACTTATGGGGTTAGGGTTTCATATAGTGTGATTTAACCTAAACTGTATGGGAATTAGGATTACATATAATATATATATATATATATATATATATATATATATATATATATATATATATATATATATCATATAAAACAATCCTATGATATTTTGCGTCCTAAAAATTAATAGGACGTCTAATATGTCAAATTTTCTACAAGTATTTACAAAATTGCCACTGCCTCCACATTTTACTTCATTTTTAAAAAATTGGACGTCTTTTTTAGAAGTAAAAACTATATTATGTAGTAGTGTTTATAATTAAGATCTAGGGTTTCAGCGATTGGGTTGGGCTCTTTAATTATTGCTAATTAATAAATTAACACTACAAACATTATTAATTTCTAGGTTTTATATATTTTTATTAATCTATTATTATTATTATTATTATTATTATTATTATTATTATTATTTGGGGTATTACAAAGAGTGTCAATAGAGATAAATGCCTTAAGATTGTGGATCATAATTCAAGCCTTCAATAGGGAATGTAGGTCACGCGTGATTACCCTTGAATTTAGGACTTAGTACTTAATTATGGCACTACCAAGGAATGGAAGTCTTGGAAGGGTGAGAAAAATGCTTGAAAAGCAAATCCCTCATAGGGGTTGGTTTCCTTATGGTTATCAACAAGTGATAAGGTTTGTAAGCAAAACTTAGAAGGAGGTTCAAGAAATCGAAGCTGTGTTAAAAAGAACATTAACAAGTTCTGGACAACATAAACGTCCACGACCACGAAGTAGTATGTTGAAAGATGAATTGAGAAGTTGTGAAGAAAAGCTTGAAAGGTTAGAAAAACCTCCACCACTAATCCCTAGAAAACGTTGGGAACGTGAGCAAATGGGTAGAATTTCCTTTAGGTTAAAGGGTTTCTTCTAGATGTAATTTTTTTTTAATCTTTTGAATAATGAAGAATGACGTAATTCTTATTCTTTTAAATAAAAGATGTTGGTTTATCATTTGAATTTATATTGGTTATCGTTTGAATTTATATTGCATTATTTAATGGTTGATTTTGTATATATAATATAAATTTGTGTGGTAAGTGATAGTTAGAGTTGACTCAAACGCATAGGATTTTAAAAACATACACCCTATGATTAGGTACTATACCCGTCGTAACCCTAGAATGGTCGCAAACAATAGTGCTGAGGAAATGGACTGACGTCTAAGGGCCATTGAAAATCTTGCTTTGGCTCTTGGACAACAAAACGTCCAACAGGCTAATGCTGAGAATACCATCTTTAAGAAAGTGGCGTCTCATCATCCACCTACTTACAAAGGGACTATTGATCCAGTTGCTCCTGAAAACTGGATTCTCGATATGGAAAAGTTGTATGAAGTGACAAATTGCCCTGAGAACATGAAGATTAGCATTGGCTCATTTTATTCGAAGGAGGAGGCAAATAGTTGGTGGTCCACAGTGAAGACGGACTACTTAGCTGAAGAAGCATTTGACTGGGAGATTTTCAAGGAACAGATTCGCAATAGATTCTACCCCGACGCAATTAAGTGGCATAAACAAGAGGAATTTGCAAGGTTCAGGATGACAGCGAAGATGATTGTAATACCCCAGATTATTATTAATAGTAATAACCCTTTCCCTTTTTTTAGCCTTGGTGGGCCGAATACTCCTAGTCTTAGTTGACTTAGGAATTTTCAGGTTATGCATTAAGAAAGATGTTTTAGGTAATAAGTCCACTACTTGATTTTTGGAGTCCACTACTTGTCAGCCAATTTTCAGGTTACTGATTATTGTGTTATGGGCTGCGACGATCCTTCGGGGGAGCATATTTTCTGTGAAACAGGTTCTAAAGGTTGGGGCTAGCAGTGAGAAGTGAGGAAGAACGTTCGATTATTTCTAGCTAGTTTTTATTTTCTTTTAATAAAACATTTTTATTTCAGTTTGGACTTATGTTAGTGTAATAAGGTAGCCTTGCACTTGTCCCAATACAAGTACGGCGGTAACACTTCCCAATGTTGTTGATTTGGAATTTCAGTAATTATTTATTAAAAATATTGCAGTTTTATGTTATCGTAACAGTTAGAAATTGGGGGTGTTACAATAAACGTGTGTGTGTGTGTGTGTGTGTGTATATATATATATATCTTTGTGTGTGTGTGTGTATATTTATGTATGTATGTGTGTCTATGTATGTATGTAGATAGATCTATACACACACACACACACACACACACACACACACACACACACACACATGTTTATATAGCAAGACCATTATTTCAATTAGAAAGCATGTGGAAAGGAAAATTGATCAGAGAGATATATGACAGGGCTGTAATTCACTTTTACTTATGTCATTTTAAATTTATATAAGGACATTTTAGGAAAATGAGTAAAATTAACTAATTTAACTCCTCTCCTTAATCCCCCAAAATTGGTTAAATAGTTCTTATAATTAGGATCGGATGAAGTATATAACAATATTATTATCTATATAAATAATATTATTACTAATTTCAAATTTAATATATATATCTACACACACATCCTAGATTAAATTATGTATTCATTAAATCTTAGACATATCTAAGATTCAATGAATCTGGACACTATTGCTCGTGTTGGGCTATTCTTGTGTTCGACCCACATGAAATTGACAGCGAACCAATACTGTACCAGCCCACAAGTCGCAAGCGGCCTCTAGCAAGACATTGCGACTACCCAATTCATATGGGGATCGTTGATACGACACAACCTATCATACAACCATGTCACGTCCCTTTTGTCACGCGATAATTTGGTTAAGGATGAGGCATGGATAATGTCAACCTCTTGTTCTTGACCATTACTTTTTCGATTCTTAAGTAGTCTAATAACTGAAATGGAAACTCCTTTCCATCGTAGTATGACCATACATTTCTCAGACTCACTTATCGAGGGGCGCAGTATTATCTCTCTACAAATGTGAGGGACAAAGTCCATCTTG
This sequence comes from Acacia pycnantha, assembly GCA_025563575.1. Lineage (NCBI taxonomy): Eukaryota > Viridiplantae > Streptophyta > Magnoliopsida > Fabales > Fabaceae > Acacia > Acacia pycnantha. Next base: position 1,379,933 of record JAMWYP010000208.1, read on the forward strand.
AGTCTTGACCATTCACATTCCTCTGCATGAAAATCACTGATCCCGATCCAAACTTTTATCATAACCCGGTCAAATGTGACTTTTGACTAGGTCAAAGATCAATGACTGTTGTAGGAATCTATGATGATGTCAGGTCAAAGGACGTTGTGACGCGATTATACATGAGAAAAGCTAATGACTCAATCCATGCAGTTTTCTCATAGTGGGTCGGTCCATCACCTTGTACTCTTACAAGTGCCTATGACTTTGATTCGTATTTCCATACGTCATCAAAGTCACACTGGTCTTATTTCTTCTTCGCTCTCGCGTAGATGACTGACCAGGGACATTTGGGATAATCTATAAGATACATTTAAGGATACAGTTATCATTATAAACATGCAAATGAAATGATAACTAAACGGAGAAATACTTTAGATAACATATGCGTTTAAAGTACAATGACTTGCCCCTAGGGAATAATTTCCAACAGGCAAACCCTGGGAGGAAGTGAAATGGAGAACTTATAACTTGTTTCCAGTGTGGTGGCAAAGGGCACAAGGCTAATCAGTGTACTGTCAGGGGATTTAATCCGCAAACAGGCTCTTAAGGAGGACAACCAAAACAAGATGGAGGATGAAATGGGAACAATAACCAAGGCGGTAGGAACAATGACAATCAGCCGAGCTACCAACAAAACTTTCAGAATGGAAGTGGTGGGAACCAACAATATGCCACTACTGGAAACCTCAATAATGGAGCTGGAGCGAATCGAGCAACTTGTCAGAAAGCTGCTGTTAATCAAATCACAGGGAATCAAGGAAGGATCTATGTCATGAACTACTCTGAGGCTGCCACAAACCTAGATGTTATTACAAGTACCTTCTTACTCCGGTCTGTACTTGCTTATATTTTGTTCGACACCGGTGCATCGCTCTCTGTTATCTCATCTTCTTTTGTTGAGAAGACGAGAATGGTACCATCTTCGACCTTCTTAACCAACATTACTTTACCCTCTGGAGCTGTTGTCCCTTGCTCCAATGTTTATGAAAACATTCCGATTAGTATAGCTGGTTCTGAGCTACCAGCTGACCTAGTCCAGTTTGACTTGTCTGATTTCGACGTTATTTTGGGAATGGATTGGCTTAGAAAGTATAGGGCTAAGCTAGTGTAATACCCCCAATTTCTAACAGTTACGATAACATGAAATTTCAATGATTTTGATAAATAATTACCGAAATTCAAAATAAACAACTTTGGGAAGTGTTACCGCCACACTTGTGCTGGGACAAGTGCAAGGCTAACTTATTACATTAATATAAATCCAAAACTTAAATAAATATGCTTTGACCATAGCATAAGAAAAGAAATAAATAAATAAAAGACTAGCTAGAAACAATCGAATGTTCTTCCTCACTTCTCCCTGCTAGCCCCAACCTTTGGAACCTGTTTCACTGAAAATCTGCTCCCCCGAAGGATCATCACAGCCCATAACACAAAAATCAGCAAAGCTTGTAATCCTAATAAAACACAATTTACATAGCTCAAATATATTAATCAAATCAAATATAAATAATCATATAGTAATTGCATCAAATACCATTCATTATCTTTTTAAATGTATTTAGACCCGGGAAACCCTGCCAGTCTGTTTAGTGGGAAGAGAACCATGATAGACCCGGGAAACCCTGCCAGTCTACCCTGGCTCCAATATAACAATCAAATCAAATATATGATCACGTAGTAATTGAATCAAATATTATTCACATCGAATAAACTATTATTCGTTTTATTAAATTCGTTTAGACTGGGAACCCCCGCTACCTATTTAGTGGGAAGAGAACCATGGTAGACCGGGAAACCCCGCTAGCCTACCCCGTGACCCAGAAACCCGCTACCACAATCAATCAAATTGGCCATAAAATATTTCGTCCTAATGTGCACACATCTTCCCAAAGTTGCTACTAGTGTCCCGGGAAACCCTGCCAAACACCACTTTGGGACGGATATAATCGGTTCACATCAAATAACATATCGGAGGCATAAAGCCTAAGGGTTTTGTTCATCACTTTAGGAGCTACCATCCCAAGTCTACCCTGTGACCCGGAAGACCCGGAAACCGGCCAGTCACAAATCATCAAATTGGCCATAAAACATTTCGTCCTAATGTGCACACTTCTTCCTAAAGTTGCTACTAGTGTCCCGGGAAACCCTGACAAACATCACTTTAGGAAGAACGGATATAATCGATTCACATCAAATAACATATTGGAGGCATAAAGCCTAAGGGTTGTGTTCATCACTTTAGGAGGTACCATCCCAAAGCTATCCTCCCACGATTTAAATTATTTTAATGACACAAAAATAAAATTCTCAAATTAAACTATAAAATAAATTCTCATGAGTTCCTATAATGTTATCATAAGAAATTTTCATGACCATCATTTAAATCTCTGGCTCTACTCATTATCCATTTTACTCATGGGTTCCTATATGGTTGTCATGAGAAATTCTCATGACCATCATTTAAATCTCTGGCTCTACTCATTATCCATTTTACTCATGGGTTTCTATAAGGTTGTCATGATAATATATTATCGAGATATTGGTTCCTTTTAATTTGAAAAAGGACGGTCGATGTACTCACACCTCTCTGACAATATGAATATTAGAATCACCTTTCAGCTATTTAGCATTTGTAATGGTTTTTATGTGGGATTTTCCCTTAGTTATATGTATCTTTTAACTTAAGTTTAAGTACGTTGGATAAAATCATTATATATATATATATATATATATATATATATATATATATATATATATTTGTTATTTTACTATTAGAAGACAAAGAATGAGTGTCCATACAACGCTATATATATACTATGATTCTATGAAAATATATTCATGAAAAACTCATCAAAGAGTCCAAACAATATAATAGAAAATAGCTTCCTCGTTGGGCTACATCTCTACCACACCTAGGAATTTGGAAACTTATAGAAAGAATATATATATATATCTAGAACTGGTTACAATATGTCCCAAATAGTATAAAAAGGTAGGTGTATCCTATTAACCACCATGAAAAGATTTAATAGAAAGACAAACGTGATCTATACTCATATCCAAGATTTTAATGTACCAAATGGAAATTACGAGAAAAAGTGAGATAGCAATTTTGGGGATTTAGAAGAATTATGCCATATAACAATGGATTTCTATTAACCTAGGGATTAGGATTACCTCGTTCATGGGAAATTCCCACGATTTACTCATTAAAATACATTAGTGGTTTTAGGATTACTTATTAAGATTCCTATTAACCTAAGATTTATGAGATTAGGATTACATATAATATGAACGAGCTTTTACTTCCCCCGTGTGTTACACGGATGATAGTATTTCATAGGTTACTCAAACATATTTTACTTTCAAAGTGATATAATTTTCTTGTCTTTAACGAATATTAAAACATCACTATCAACGAATTACTACCGATTAGAAATGAAACCTCAATAATGTTAATCAATGATATCCTCTAATCAATTCAGAGTACATATTATAAATGAAAAGTGGGGCAAATGGATAGATGAGGCTTCCACTAACTTAATGAAAGCCCTTCAACCATGAAGCTTTCATCTATTCCGAATACATTATAGCCCTTCAACCATGAGGCTTTCATTTGAATCATTTTTGCTTTTCTATGGGACGAAAATGAAGACTTGATTGATTCTTTTTGTTAGATAATCCCATTGACTGCAACGTCAGGGAATGCCAAGTCACCACTAACAATGTGGTGTGATCTTTGCTTTGCCACAATGGCCTTTCCTGTTTTTAATTGGCCCATTAAAATCTTTTCCTTAATAACGCCACTTTCACCGGATTTCATCTATCCATCTGCCCACTTTTCATTAAATAAATATACAATTCTTTCAATAACTTTCCCTTTTAATTTAATTTTTCCTTTATCTTTTGCATTTATGGCATTCCTGTGCCATTTCCTTTCTTTGCCGTCTGAAGGATGAAGTGTGCTTTTGTCAAAAGACTCATTTTTGTCAAAGAGCACCAGTACTTCGAGTTGGTAATTTCTCTAACTTTACTATCAATAAAAATATATTCACAAAAGTGGTTCAATTCTAAGTCTTATCTATTTGGTAATTAAAACTTCTGTTGCTTCTATACTTCTTTCTTTTCTTTTCTTTTTTGGTCAAAGCCTCTATACTTCTTTAATGAAAGCTTTTTTCTTCTTGTCATTTACCATAGGGTCAAATTTAGTAACTGCAAAATTTGACTGTAGCCTTTGTCTCTTTATTTATACTTCTGTGCCTTTTTCTGTGTTTTTTTCCTTCCTCTACCTTATTGTTCTCCTTCTTTCCGCTGATATATGAAATCTGACAAATAAAAAGAAACCATTAAATCTGACAAATAAATCCATCAAATGCAACAGTGTGAAGATCATTTCAAAGATACTATCCTCCATTTATTACACCTATCATATGTGGTTTTTTTTAACTGAACTAAATAGTCCCCTCACATTGGGTTTGGAGTAGTTTGGACCCATGATTCTTACCTTTGACTTGAGGTTGAGCCACAAGTGAAGTCTGGCTCATTGACCGAGTGTATCACAAGTTCAGGGTTTGGAGATTCCAACTCAAATATAATCTGTTGACAAAAAAAAAACTCAAGTATAACATGTGCATCAATTTACTCCCAAAAAAAACACAAGATTTCAAGCTGAATAAAAGAAGACAGATGAATTTCCATAAAATACTCTAATTTGTAAAATAATTCTGATTGAATATCTCTATATTGAAGACAAATAATAGCTCCTACTTAGCCATACCAGGGTATTATCCCCTTCCTTAAGGAGTGGAGCTGGAACGTAGAGGTTGCGCTGAGATCCTTTCAATTATTACCAAAAAAAAATCTATATATATATATAAATACTTCAAGAGGAAAACAATCATAAATATAAAAAACAAACTATATATAGCCATGCAATCTAATCACAAACAAAATACAACCAAAGAGACAAAAGAGAAGTTATATTTACCGGCCAATATCTCCCTAAATTAAATTCATTAACAAATGCAATGCCTTTGCCCCATTTGTCAAATGATATGAATGTATCCTTGATAGCGGGTGCCTGTGCAGTATTCTCTGCCAAAAGAATAACCTTGGTTACAGATTTGGATATTACAACCCTAGGAAGTGATACTTGAGTTCAATATTGGGAAACATGAATACCTTGGTCCTCACCAGTCGACATTCTACTGAATGTAGAAAAAGCAAACTGTGTAATAGGATTGGGAGTTGGAAATTCATTGAGGTTGTGAAAAGGAATAGGGAGCTTTTTCCAACTATGTAAAGTTTCCTCATCAAGATAAACAGAAGATAGAATGCCCTGTATAGAAGTTTGAGAATTGGTCAACCAAGAAAAAATATTCCTAGAACAGTCAAAGTTTTAAATGCAATATCTTCAGATAAACTTTACCTTTCTATCAAAGATGAAATCACCATAATTTAGATAATTTAGATGAGGCCAAAATCTGCAACTTAACTGCAGATGCAAATAATTAATGTTAAGGATTAAATACTTTATTGAAAAAAAACAATATCAGATAATAATATAGATCATAAAAAGGAGTGATAAGGCACAACCAATAAAAATTGAACCTTGTATGATAAAACATGCACCAAAAAATTAATCTCATCGAAAAGTATAATGTAAAGGAGGAGGAGAATTGATCTTTTTTTCTATGCATAAACCTTTTAGAGTGCTTGCAACACCCCAATTTCTAACAAATATAATAACATAAAATTGCAATGGTTTTTATAAATAATTACTGAATTTCAAGTAAATCCTTGGGAAGTGTTACCGCCGCACTTGTACTAGGACAAGTGCAAGGCTAATTTATTACAATGACATAAGTCCAAAACTTAAATAAATAGTTTTATTCAAAGCAAAATAACATAAACCTAGCCATGATAGTTGAATATTCTTCCTCACTTCTCACCGCTAGCCCCAACTCGAGAATGCCTTCTTCGAAAATCTGCTCCCAGAAGGATCGTCACGACCCATAATACACAAAATCAGCAAAACGCTGGTAATCCCAATAGAAAAAAAAAACAAAAAAAAGATTTAAGTGGCTCGAATACTTTATATAAATCACATAAAATAATCCTATATAATTTACACTAAATATAATTCTTTATTAATTTAGACCCGAGAAGCCCTGCCAGTCTGTTTAGTAGGAGGAGAACCATGGTAGACCTGGGAAACCCGACCAGTCTACCTGTGACCCGGGAAACCCGACCAGTCACAATCAATCAGATCGGCCATCAAAAATACTTCGTCCTAATGTGCACATCTCTTCCCAAAGTTGCTACTAGTGTCCCGGGAAACCCTGCCAGACACCACTTTAGGAAGAACGGATATAATCGGTTCACATCAATTATATATCGGAGGCATAAAGCCTAGTTGTGTTCATCACTTTGGGAGGTACCATCCCAAAGCTATCCTCCCACGATTTTAATTATTTCAACAACACACAAAATGTATTTCTCAATATATATAAATATATAAATATTTATATTAATGAAAGCTTATAGGTTTGAATAAAAATAATAAAAAAAGGGAAAAGGAAAAAAAAAGAACAAAACGCACACAAACATATAAGTATTATATAATGTATAATATTATATGGGATTATCAAAAGATAGTATGCCATGAGAGAAAAACAAAACGAAAGCAGACGTGGGACCTACGTAAGGAATGGATAAAGCTAAAGCAAGGTTTTGAGAATATTGTATACTATATCAACAAAAAAAAAAATGGAAAGAAACGCTGGGTTTTCGGGTTGCACAAGAAGTGGATTAGAAAAAAAAAGGACGCACGAAGAGAAGGAAATCACGGAGAGCGATGAGCAGTTGCGCCAGTTTTGGATTAAACATACATACAACAATCTATTTCTATTGATCTAGGGATTAAGATTACATATAATATATCTCATACAAAACAAAGCCATGATATACTTAGGATCATACTACCCTATCAAAACTCATATAGAATTAACCTAACTATATGGGAATTAGGATTACCTATCAAGATTCATATAAACTTAACCTAAACTATATGGGAATTAGGATTACCTGGTCTCCGTCTTTGCTAGCCTTCTAGAAAAACGATTTGATAAGAGTGCGGGAGGAGGATGTCGTAGCAGAGAAAAGAGTCGAGAGAAAAAGAGTCGAGCGTTTTCTAGGTTTAGGCGGCTAAACCTAAATTTATAATTAAAAGATAGGGTTTTAGCTATGGGTTGAGCTATTTAATTATTGCAATTTAATAAATTAATACTAAAAACATTATTAATTTCTAGATATTTTATATATTATTATTATCTTTTGTTGGAATGGGCCTTTATTACTTAAACCCTAATCTGTTATGTGATCTAGTCTAATCAGATCTGATTATGTGATCTTAACTATTTTATTTTTTTTTAAAATTTTAAATTATTGTGCCTAGATTCTAGGAGAAACTCTAGAAATCAATTTAGATTATTTCTCTCTATATATGTACACATATTAATTCTTTTATTATTATTATTATTATTATTATTATTATTTTAATCAGGGGTATTACAGTGCACATATTGCCTCCAAGGTTAAAAGCTCAAGTTCAGAAAATCAAATAAATCCAATTTATCCACACATGAATGAGTACCAATAAACCAAGTGCTTATATAAAAAATCTAATTAAGAAAAATGGCAAAGCAAGTTAATGAAGATGCAGTAGAGAATGCTAAATCCCTTCAATTCATTGAATGTTGATCGCACCCCTTTATAATCACATGAATCGAGGATGACACGCAACTATAAAACAAAACCATCAATTCATAAGTTCGTTTCTGAGATGCAAAGGTCATTAAAAAATGTCTTCTTCTCGTTGTTGTATCGCTATTAATATCGAACCGCTTCTTCATTCGGAACCATCTTTTTAGGTAGTGAGTGTTTATGGAATGTAAATGAACGAAATGATGCTCACATATCCAGAAAAATAGAAAGAGGCCGAAAATCCAGAGAAATCAAAATATCAAGAAAAATAGAATTCCAATGAAAGCAATGCTGTAACACCCCCAATTTCTAACAATTATAATAACATAAAATTGCAATACTTTTTATAAATAATTACTGAAATTCCAAATAAACAACCTTGGGAAGTGTTACCGCCGCACTTGTATTGGGACAAGTGCAAGGCTAACTTATTACAATAACATAAATCCAAAACTTAAATAGAAATGTTTTATTCGGAGCATAAAAAGAAATATAAAAATTAGTTAGAATTAATTGAGCGTTCTTCCTCACTTCTCCCTGCTAGCCCCAACCTTTGGAACCTGTTTCACAGAAGATCTGCTCCCCCGAAGGATCATCACAGCCCATAACACAAACATCAGCAAAGCTGGTAATCCTAATAAAACACAATTTAAATTGCTCAAATATGTTAATCAAACCAAATATAAATAATCATATAGTAATTCCATCGAATATTATTCAATATCTTTTAAAAATTCATTTAGACCCGAGAAACCCCGCCGATACTACCCGACTCCAATATAACAATCAAATCAAATATATGATCGCGTAGTAATTGAATACTTTAAATAAATCAAATAAAATAATCATATAGAATTTACACCAAATATCATTCTTTATCATTTTTAAATTAATTTAGACCCGGGAGACCCGGAATCCGGCCAGTCATTCCCTGTGACCCGGAACACCCGGAAACCGGCCAGTCTGTTTAGTGGGAAGAGAACCATGGTAGACCCGGAGCACCCGGAAACCGGCCAGTCACTCCCTGTGACCCGGAGCACCCGGTAACCGGCCAGTCTACCTGTGACCCGGAGCACCCGGAAATCGGCCAGTCACTCCCTGTGACCCGGAACACCCGATAACCGGCCAGTCGTCGCTAATCATCAAATTGGCCATAAAACATTTCGTCCTAATGTGCACACCTCTTCCCAAAGTTGCTACTAGTGTCCCGAAACCTGCCAAACACCACTTTGGGAAGAACGGATATAATCGATTCACATCAAATAACATATCGGAGGCATAAAGCCTAAAGGTTGTGTTCATCACTTTAGGAGGTACCATCCCAAAGCTATCCTCCCACGATTAAATTATTTCAATCACACACAAAATAGATTTCTCAAATTTACGGAAACCAAACCGAATATATATATTGTTATTTGTCAATTACGAAAACCAAGGCAAGACAATTAAAAAGTACATGTATATATATTAGACCCAAAGTAGATCGGTCAACTTGCATAAAACTGAGGTAAACAAAGCAAAATATGTACAGGTATATTTATGAACCGTGAAAACGGTGAATGGTTTTTGCAAAAGTTAATCACGCAAATCAAGAAGGAGAAATATATATGTATACAAGAAAGTATGACATTTTGTTTTCATAAAGAAATTCACGCTAACCGAAAAGGAAAAACATATATATAAATATACAAATGCAGCGACACATTTAGGGTTTTTAACAAAAATCGAGATCGGCATGTAACAATTAATTCCTATTGTTCTAGGGATTAGGATTACATATATTATATATTTCACATAAAACAACGCTATGATAGCTTTAGGATCATAATTACCCTATCAGAATTTATATATAATTAACCTAAGACATATGGGGATTAGAATTACATATAATATGTTTCATATAAAACAACCTTATGATATATTTAGGATCATAATTACCCTATCAAAATTCATATAGAATTAACCTAATCTATATGGGAATTAGGATTACATATAATATGAATAGACCTAAACTATATGGGAATTAAGATTACTTATCAAGATTCCTATTACCCTAAGACTCATGGAAATATGGTTTCACATAGTATGATTTAACCTAATCTATATGGGAATTAGGATTACCTGGTCTCCGTTTTGCTAACCTCTTAGAAGAATAACTCGCGAGTAAGAATAGAGGGAGTAGTAGAAGAGAAGAAGAGTATTGAGCGTTAGCTTGGGTTAGGTAGGCCTCTAGGGTTTGTTTCTGATGAAATCCTTCTTTTGTTATCTGTTTATGGATGACACCTTTTCTCTCTAAACCTTTGGTAAATACCGAAGTCTAGAGAGCATGAGGATGTTTCTCTATGTCACAAAGAGGTGGGAGTGAGTTTATATACTACTACATTCAAGACCATCCCTAAACCACATGGGCCATAGAGAAATAAATGTGATCCATCATCATAAATTCAATCAATCAATCCAACAATCAAGATATGAATATGATTCATCATATTAAATTCAATCAATCAATCCAACAATTAAGATATAAATATGATTCATCATATTAAATTCAATCAATCAATCCAACAATTAAGATATTAATATGATTCATCATATTAAATTCAATTAATCAATCGAGATGTGAATTTAATGTAATTTGGTTGACAAGTAGTTGACTTATTACCTAAGCCCCTTTTTCTTAGGGCATAAGCTGAAAATTCATAAAAAGAGAGTTATTACTATTTACAATAATCTGGGATATTTCAAATGCTATATGATGCTCACACTTTAGGGTGCTTCTTCCTCGTGCTACTACAACATGCTTCAAAGCCAGATTGAAAAAATCAACCTCACCAGAATTTGCGAGAAGACAGAGCCTGAGGTTCGAACCGTCTTCAATACTTCTTGAAGAGCGGATAACGATGGGCCGCGTCCGATGACGATCTTCCTCTAAGTGAGGAAATGCTGGCTCGCTTCACACACCTTCAGGGTGCTTCTTCACCATTGCTCTCCACACTGCCGATTCACTTTTATTTTAACAATTTATTTTAATGGAATTCTGTAATTAAAAAGGAAAAAGCATGTAATATTTCATCCATTAATGTTATACTTTGAAATTGGAAAAAACAATGTATTTTGGGTCTTGAGTTGAGCCTTGGCAAGAAGGGAAATGTCCGACCAAAAAAAAGGAAAGAAGGGAAATGGAATTCTGTAATGAAAAAGGAAAAAAACATGTAATATTTCATCCATTAATATTATACTTTGAAAAAGGAAAAAACAATGTATTTTGGGTCTTGAGTTGAGCCTTGGCAAGAAGGGAAATGTCCGAGCAAAAAAAGGAAATAAAGGAAATGGAATTCTGTAATTAAAAATGAAAAAGCATGTAATATTTCATCCATTAATGTTATACTTTGAAAAAGGAAAAAGCAATGTATTTTGGGTCTTGAGTTGAGCCTTGTCAAGAAGGGAAATTCCCGTGCAAAAAAAAAAAAAAAGGAAATAAGGGAAATGGAATTCTGTAATTAAAAATGAAAAAGCATGTAATATTTCATCCATTAATGTTATACTTTGAAAAAGGAAAAAACAATGTATTTTGGGTCTTGAGTTGAACCTTGTCAAGAAGGGAAATTCCCGTGCAAAAAAAAGGAAATAAGTGAAATGAAATTCTGTAATTAAAAATGAAAAAGCATGTAATATTTCATCCATTAATGTTATACTTTGAAAAAGGAAAAAGCAATGTATTTTGGGTCTTGAGTTGAGCCTTGTCAAGAAGGGAAATTCACGTGCAAAAAAAAGGAAATAAGGGAAATGGAATTTTGTAATTAAAAATGAAAAAGCATGTAATATAACATAGAGAGCCGATGAAAAGCCAGAGTGAATTTTGGATGGCTTATGAATAGTGTTTTGAGTCTTGAGCCATTGCTAAGCCATTTTTGAATGGCTTGAAGGGATGTGTTATTATTTATATATTGATTAATCTAAGCTATATGGGAATTAGGATTACCTGATCTCCGTCTTTGCTAGCCTTCTAGAAAAACGATTTGATGAGAGTACGGGAGGAGGATGTCGTAGCAGAGAAAAAGAGTCGAGCGTTTTCTAGGTTTAGGCGCTAAACTTAAGTTTATAATTAAGATCTAGGGTTTCAGCGATTGGGCTGGGCTCTTTAATTATTGTCAATTAATAAATTAACACTACAAACATTATTAATTTCTAGGTTTTATATATTATTATTATTTTATTATTTTAATCTATTATTATTATTATTATTATTATTATTCCTATTCTTAATCCAGGGTATTACACATATATATTTCAATCAAAACCGAAACACCTAGAGAAACCACGTATGTACAGGCATCATATATTCATTTGCAAAAGACTTTCAAAAAGTCAATCCCGTAATTCGAGAAGAAGCAAAATGTATGTGAAGCATTTTGTTTTCGTAGCCATTCACGCTAACCAAAGAGAAAAACCTATATATATATGTGTGTGTGTGTGTGTGTGTGTCTATATACGTACGTACGTACGTACGTACGTAGGTATGTATGTATGTATGTATGTATGTATGTATGTATGTATGTATGTATGTATGTATGTATGTATGTATGTATGTAGACACACACACACACACACACACACACAAACACACACACACACACACACACACACACACACACACACACACACACACACACACACACACACATATATGTATACCATATAAGCGAACAACCAGGTTATATGCTCAAATATAGAGAAGATATGGGTATGACGATACTATAACCAACCATCAAGCCTCAGGGTTTGACCAAATATGATCCGGGTCATGGAAGGATACCTGTCCTCTTTCATACAAGTAACACCCCAATTTCTAACAAATATAATAACATAAAATTGCAATGGTTTTTATAAATAATTACTGAATTTCAAGTAAATCCTTGGGAAGTGTTACCGCCGCACTTGTACTGGGACAAGTGCAAGGCTAATTTATTACAATGACATAAGTCTAAAACTTAAATAAATAGTTTTATTCAAAGCAAAATAACATAAACCTAGCCATAAATAGTTGAATATTCTTCCTCACTTCTCACCGCTAGCCCCAACTCGAGAACACGTTTCATGAAAATCTGCTTCCCCGAAGGATCGTCGCGACCCATAATACACAAAATCAAGAAAACGCTGGTAATCCCAATAGAAAAAAAAAAAAAAAGATTTAAGTGGCTCGAATACTTTATATAAATCACATAAAATAATCCTATATAATTTACACTAAATATAATTCTTTATTAATTTAGACCGGAAGCCCCGCCACTGTTTAGTAGGAGGAGAACCATGGTAGACCCGGAAACCCAACCATCTACTCCGTGACGGGAAACCCGACCAGTCACAATCAATCAGATTGGCCATCAAAAATACTTCGTCCTAATGTGCACACCTCTTCCTAAAGTTGCTACTAGCGTCCCGGGAAACCCGACCAACACCACTTTAGGAAGAACGGATATAATCGGTTCACTTCGGTAACATATCGGGGGCATAAAGCCTAGTTGTGTTCATCACTTTGGGAGGTACCGTCCCAAAGCTATCCTCCCATGATTTAAATTATTTCAATCACACACAAAATGGATTTCTCAAAATAAATAAATAAATAATTAAATATATATATGTTTCAATCTCGAAAGCCAAACCATTCAAAGCAAAAAAAGAAACGTACAGGTAAATGGCTTGCAAAAGAAAGTTAATTTTGTTTTTGGTCAAAGGCAAGAGTTAATGGCTTCTTGGACATAAAACGTACAGGTATATGTGTGCGCGCAAAACATATATGTTCATGAACAATGAAATCACGCAAAACAAGAGGGTATGTGCGCGCGCGCGAGAGAGAAGATATAGTAGTTCGTTTTCATAGGGTAATTCATGCTAATAAAAAGGGAAGGCATATAAATAGATATACAAATGCAGCCACATATTTAAGGGTTTCTCACAAAAATTCGAGATTAGCATGTAACAATTAATTCCTTTAGGGATTAGGATTACAGATTAGGGTTACATATAATATATATTTCATGGAATTAGCCTAAACTATATGGGAATTAGGATTACGTATAGTATGGATTAACCTAACCTATATGGGAATTAGGATTACGTATAGTATGGATTAACCTAACCTATATGGGAATTAGGATTACCTGGTCTCCGTCTTTGCTAGTCTTCTAGAAAACTGCTTTGCCGAGAGCGCGGGAGGAGGAAGCCGTAGCAGAGAAATAGAGTCGAGCGTTTTATAGGTTTATGCGGCTAAACCTAAGTTTATAATTAAAATCTAGGGTTTTAGCTATGGGCTGAGCTATTTAATTATTGCAATTTAATAAATTAATACTAAAAACATTATTAATTTCTAGATATTTTATATATTATTATTATCTTTTGTTGGAATGTGCCTTTATCACTTAAACCCTAATTTGTTATGTGATCTAGTCTAATCAGATCTGATTATGTGATCTTAACTGTTTTATTTGTTTTTTTAAATTTCAAATTATTGTGCCTAGATTCTAGGAGAAACTCTAGAAATCAATTTAGATTATTTCTCTCTATATATGTACACATATTAATTCTTTTATTATTATTATTATTTTAATCAGGGGTATTACAATACAGGAATACTTTTATAGAGAGCTAAAACCTCTCCGATCTTCCCCCTTCAGATCACATTCAGCACAACCTTCCTTCGTTTCCTACTGGAGGCGTAGCCAAAACTTGATTTTATGGTTTTTATATGATCATATCCAAACCTTAGCCTTATTTGAACATATAACCATGTGTGTCTTACAGGACCATAACTAACAAACTACTGATAATATTACTCCCTAATTTGATCCCCTTAGAAAATTAGAAACTCATACCTTAGACTTGTTCCACAGATATTTGAAGTATGCTTCAAAGAAAGAAATGATAAAACTTGGAATTTTATTTCACGAGCACAAAGCAATTGTACAAGAGAGGTAGTGATTTGAGTGATATCTCAAACTCGGTGTGTGTTGCAATGTGAGATTACATGGCTTTATATAGACAGTTAGCATTCCAACTGCTTCCTAACTCTGACATACCCATTTACGTAGCATAACTTCTAATTTTACAAAGTCAAAAAGCCTAATAACCTAATATTGTACTTTTGTCCTTATACATTAACTATTACACTATTACAACTACTTTGTACTTCAACTATTTGCACATCTACGTAAAGCTATCTTCTGCATATAAGACAAACAACTTTCTTTTTCTTTTTCTTTTTTCAATTTTCGTTTTTTTTTTTTACTTTTGCCAACTTTTGCCAGTGTCGGCAAAACTTCCACCATACACGTTGCACTTTCATTTACACTTCTCTGCTTCAAATCTTTAACCTGTTAGCACTTTGTCGGTGTCGGCAAGCTTTCCTTGTCTTCTTCCACTTTACTTCAAATCTTCAAAGGACACTGAGATCTGTCTCGGATCTTCAATATCTTGCATGGCATTTTCTCTTTCCTCACAATTTTTACACCTGTGATTAGAGTACTCTGCCAAAAGATTACATGTCTTCTTCTTTGTTTTTTCTGAGTTTTCCATCCTGTTATTTCTCAATCTGTCATACCATTGTACAAACAGTGGTTGATCATACGAAGTCTTTCCAATCTTTGCGATTATTGATGTCATTCCACAATAATAAACCCATTGCTTCTCACTTTTAATAGCTCTGGTCATTTCTTGGAATATAATATGATAATTTTGAGCTCTAATATTAGACATTTTGTTCTGAAATTCCTGGTCTTCTTCAATATCTTATTTTATTTCTGCTTCCATCTCTATAGGCTTCTTTGTAGTTCCAAGTCTAATTAAACTGATCGGAGGATAAAACTTTTTGGTGTGATTTCTGCAACTGTTGAATAAAATCTAATATATACGCTGTGTTGAGTTACAACTCCAACATATATTTTGACTGCTTCTTGCAAGGCTGCTGGCAATTCTATGATTTCTTTGGGTTCATGATTATTGGGTATATAAATAGCATGTAACATTCCATACTGGTACAAGATCCTTATTAAATCTGGTGAGGTTCCTGGGTAGGCTACAACTTTATTAAAGGCAAAATGGGAGGCATATTTGACATGTGGATAAGAAATTTCCATGTTTCCAGTCTTACTAACAAGGGTTTTGAAGAATAGGTATTTAGAATGAGTGTTAAAGGAATTACTTCTGGTGATTCTAGGGATCGAGATTGAGGCTTCAACTATTTTTCCTTTTTCTTTTCTACGGGCTTCTTCTTGCATTTGGGTTTTTATAATTTCATTAAAAGGGGTTATAGTTTGAAGTGTTTGGGCAGTAGGCCCACTAACATTTTCTTGGGTAGATGACCCATCTCTAGTTTAAGTTTGGGTAGATGACCCAATTTGAGTGTATGACTCATTTAAAGGGCTTAATTCCAAGTCAGTTTGTATTGCTGAGTTAGCAGTACTTACATTTCTTTTTCCATTACCTTCCAACTTCTCTATTCTTCTGAACAGAGTTTCAACTTGTTGGTTTAAATGAGCAATACTGCTTAAAAGACTTTGTATAGATGAACTGCACTGACTGTTTAACAGACTAACATTCATTTTTAGAATGTTTAAATCTGCTAATGCTGTCTGGCATGCATTACAAGTCTGATTAGAATTCATTTCTGAACTGGATCCTGCATTAGATTCCATCTGCTCATAAAATCTGCAATAAGATTATTCTTTCCTGGCACATATTCAATAATATAATCATAATAAGCCAAATCTCCTTGCCATTTGAATAACATTTTATTTGCCAATTTTTCTGTTTTTATTCCTTTATCAAGCCAAGATTTAATTTGTGTATTATCAGTCCTTATTATAAATTGTGAATTAACTATAAACAATTCAAATTTCTCAACTGCTTTAACTATTGCTAATAATTCTTTCCAATTTGAATGATATTTCCATTGAGCTTCCAAAAATTTTCCGCTTGCATATCTAGTTATAATTTCTTCTCCTCTTTCATTTTCATGATATAAAGCTGCACCCCAATATTGATCAGATGCATCAGTATAAATTATCCATTTTACATCTTTTTGTAAGGGTATTGTTAAATTAGGTAATTTTTGACAAATTTTTTTCAATTGTTCAATTATAACAGAATGGAAATGGGATAATGAAACAATTAATAATAATCTAGGGTATTACAATTCAACTGGTGAAAGTCATATGGAAGGGGATGGCTTTTGGAGATGCTACTTGGGAGGCTGAAGAGAAGATGCGACAATTTTATCCTCACCTATTTGATTAAGTAGAATTTACTTGAATTGAATTTTGAGGACAAAATTCTATTTTAGGTGGGGAGACTTGTAATAATTGAAAAAAAAGGTTAAGAAAAATAATAATTAAAATAATTAATTATATAGTATTTACGAAGGGTCGTTACACCATCCACCATATAATGAGGAACTAATGGCTTAGTCAGGTCTAATTCAATACACATTGTAGCAAATTTGTTGCGCTCCCTACTAGCCGTATGCACATCCAATTTCAACACCTTTCCTATTGAGCTGGCTAGATTACAAAAAATTTTATTATCAAACATTTTAGCTTCAATTTCAGGTAACCATGCCCAAGCAACTATCTGATCGATCCTCTTTTTTCTAGGATTAAATCCTGGTCTCCAATGCATGACACTCAAATATTTATCAGAAATCACCCAAGGACACCCGTGAGAGCCCTCTCATAGTCTTCCCACTCTTGGAATGAGACTACAAAGAAATCATTTGTCAAATCCCCCAATTTAATCGCCCCCTTTCTAGCTCAAATTTGGTTTAGCTTAGATTCCAAAAAATACAGACTCATCGAACCTCCTAGCAGTTTAACAAACAGAGATTTCGTGAATGGTTTGCATAGACGTTCCCTTTCCTTATAATCAATCAGAAACTTCAAACACATAAGATCAGAAAGATCAATAGAGATACCTGAGTGCAAGTCTAACACCTCTTTCAATCCAACACTGACTCTAGAACCAGCCCCTATCGATGCCTTAGCACCATCCTCGTCACCGGTAGCAAACTAGTTGTCTTGCCACTTCGATTTTGCCAACAAAGACTCCTTGAATGACTTCGGCTTGCTCCCATCCTCATTGTTGTCCGTACTACGCATCTAGTCTTCAAATCGGGGAGGGTTTGACACCTGCCTCGTAAAGACACAATCGCCTTGCCTAATCTTCCTCTTCCCTTGTTGTGCAATTTATGTTTCATATGTTGTCAGAGTGCGGTGCTCCGTCGTGTTTTCCGAGCAACCCAAATTCACTGTTCCTCGTCGCAAAGAGCGATCTAGGAACCACTCTTTAGTCTCCGTCACAATGGGTGATGGAGAGAACCAAACCCCATCACCGACAACCACCAACAGTGGTTGTGAGAGCAACTTCGAAAACCTAGTCACGGTTCAACCAGTCGAGAGTAAATTCGTTAGTTATTCAAAAAAAATCTTTGATACTTTTTTTTAATGGTCCTTCTATTAAATTTTCCCTTTTATATATTTTTTAACAATACTAAAATTCATTTTCCGAGAAAAAAAAAATACTAAAATTCATTTGCTTACATTCAACAAATTCAATTCACAAATTAAATTTTGGCACGTGACTTTTACTATTAAAATGTTTTATTATTTTGTTTTTTTAAAATTGTATTTGTAAATTTAATTTAATACTCTCTCCCCCGGTCTCGCCCCGTTAAGCAAGAAATTCCTCGAGCAGCGTCGAGTTAGCTAGGGTGGTCCGAAGAAGAGGAGGCAGAATACAGTGAGTTTAAAATTTAAATGTCCGCCCTGGCCTTCTAACGTTTTGGTTTAATAGCTAGACATTGACTGCGAATTATTTTTCTTTAGCCATTTGAATCTTTGAGAATTTCAGTATAGGAGAGCTTCGATGGTTGAGAGCTCGCGTGTTCAGGTAATGGTTGCTGAGCCATGCAATGATAATTTAGTTTTTAAACTCTATCGGTCATAGCGAAAGTGACGATACTTGGTGGACATTTTGGAAGGGTGAAGCTAGGGTTTGAACTTGTTTTGATTCTTCCTTTACTTTCACAACTCCAGTATGAGCCCTATTCAGAATTTCGAGCAGCACTCACGTCATCTCGTGGAGCCTGATCTCCGTATGCACTCTATCCTTCACTTTTACTGCATCGGGCACATCTTGATGTCTTTCTGAGTTTTTTTCACTATTTCATTGATGAAAGACGCGTTTATGAAGAATTTTAACACACAATTTACTTTATTCCTTCAGATATTTTGACACTTTATATTGCGTTTTGCTGTGGTTTCGTTTTCTGGTTTCTAAGTCGAAATGATATTAGAGATTAGATGCTTGCCACGTCAAGTTAATTTTATATCTGCTTCCCTGCTCGCCACATTTACTTTGTTGAAAATTCTAGTTTTAAGTTTGCATTTTGCTTGCTCAAGTGTAACTCTGTTTTGCGGTCTGTTCTGTTTAGTTTGATTTATTTTAAATTTGTTTTTATGTTTGGGTGAAAATAGCGATTCAGGCAAGGCTGCAGATGGTGATGGAAGTTCGGGATAGTCTTGAGATTGCTCACACTGCTGAGTACTTGAATTTTCTAAAATGTTACTTCCGGGCTTTCTCGGTTATACTTCTGCAAATTACAAAGCCGCAATTTGTGGACAATCCTGAGCACAAGCTTCGAAATATTGTGGTGGAGATCTTAAATCGTCTTCCCCACAGTGAAGTACTTCGTCCCTTTGTACAGGACCTTTTGAAGGTAGCTACGCAAGTACTTACTACAGATAACGAAGAGAATGGCTTAATTTGCATCCGTATTATCTTTGATCTTTTGAGGAATTTTAGACCGACTCTAGAAAATGAAGTTCAGCCATTTCTCGACTTCGTCTGCAAGATTTACCAGAATTTTAAATTGACCGTTATTAATTTCTTTGAGCCTGGGTCAGTGGCTGGGGAAGATGTCAACCCCATGGAGACTTCACTCTCAGATCAAGGTATAAGCACGACCTCTGCTACTGGTTTGCAGCTTAACCCAAGTACTCGCTCATTCAAGATAGTTACGGAGAGTCCATTGGTGGTGATGTTTCTATTTCAATTGTATAGCCGTCTTGTTCAAACAAATATTCCTCAATTATTACCATTTATGGTTGCTGCTATATCAGTCCCAGGCCCTGAAAAGGTTCTTCCACATTTAAAGACTCATTTCATTGAGCTTAAGGGTGCACAGGTCAAGGTAAGTGGTTGTTTTGAATGTTTCAATTGTCACAGTAGTAGAGATTTAACTGAAGATTTAATCAGAAGTTGTTAGACAATTATGGTGATGACCATACACGCACAACGGATTCTGCTTCTCTTAATGTTTCAGCATTTGCATGGATGCCTAAATTTTAGTTCGTGCAATTTTTTTCCCTTCAACAACATATTAGAATCGAAGCAGCCTGTGAGTGTGGAAGGGTATATGTTATTATTTTTTTATTCTGAGATCTTAGAATCTTAGAGTATTTTAAGAAATGAGAGAAGGATGCACCATAAGAGTGTGTCATGGCATATTAATTTGGCATGTGCAACAAACCTTTTGAATTTTTGCCAAAGCTATGTATTCTTTGAAGTTTGTGACAATAAGCCCTCAAACAAGTATGAAGGGCGGTGAGGATTTTGAATTTTTTTATTTTTTTTTTTCTGAATTATAAACGGATAAGGTTTTATTGTTGTTGTCGTTGAAATGAATTCTATTATCGAAGAAGCAAGGGCTGAGTGTTTTAAAGGCACAAAGACCTAATAAGCATACTCTTGCGAATGCCTTAGAGGGACTGCAAATGCTTTGCTGCCTTAGTCTCTGATGGGTGAGAAACAATGTTTATTATGGTGCCGATTTCAAATGAGATCAGATTTTCTGTATGTTCATAAGTATCTGGCGGCTTTTCGTGGATTGCTAGATAGATGTAAAATCCTAGCACTTTTATTCTGTCTCTCCTTTGGTGCATCTACTGGTGTTACTTCATCACTCAGTTATAGGAATATGGATTTCTATTGCAAGAATAATTTTAGAATGGAAGCCTCTTCTTGGTGGTCTCAAAAGAGTAGATATGTAACCCACTTTTTTTTTTAGCTATTGGGCTTCTTATGCGCTATTTTTTTGGTAAATTATATGTTTTCTTATCCAGATATTCTCCAATGTTTATGCTAATTAGTTATTTTTGACATTGCAGACAGTTTCTTTTCTAACTTACCTGTTCAAAAGTTATGCCGATTATATAAGGCCACATGAAGACAGTATATGTAAAAGCATTGTGAATTTACTTGTAACATGTTCAGATTCTGTATTGATTAGAAAGGTGACACATTTGTTTCATGTGCATTTTGAGAAATGATTTTTCTTTCTTCTGTGTAATACCAAAATTGTTATGTTGCAGGGATTATTGATATCTCTTAAACATGTCCTTGGAACTGATTTTAGGAGGCGTTTGTTTCCTCTGATTGACACCTTATTAGAAGAAAGGTAACATTTTGATCACCCACAAGATCTTGATGCAGAAAATTTTCTGGTTGAGTGTAATTGTCCGTGTCTCGCATGCTCATCATTGATACTAATCAGGATGGTCATAACTTTATAACTGAGGTAGTTAGATATAGTCAGTGTGATATAGGTTTGTTATTTGGAAAAGAGAGAGAAAGTGGGGGGAAGAGGAAGATGGATAGGAAACATAGTGGAGGATGGCTAGGAGAGAATCTAGAGGGAATTGAGACTGAATTCTGTTCACATTAACCATAAAAAACAGAATTACAATGCTGGTCTCAGCTATGTATAGGCTCTAGTTTATAACTAGCTCCAATGGTTAATCCTGTCGTATATGATATTACAATTATACAACGCATTGTCTTGTCAAGCCAAACAATGAAAAAAATAGACCATGTGAACTTTCTTTGAAGTGGATGCCCATCTTGCAATTTTCTGGAAGAGAAACATTGAGGGTTGTTCAATTTATATACTTGTGTCATTCCTTGGGTTATGCTTCTAAATTTTAGCTTTTAACCATATGACGATGTGAATTTGATAGACACAATGGTAGGAACAAGATTGTGAGGGAGGCAGAGAATTTAGCTAAGGTCACATGGAATCTTTAGGTAGTTTTGCTTCTATCAAGGCAGATTAGACTTAATAGTTACACAACTGTTTTGAACATTTCCTTATATTACCTGTTAGAATATTAGGAAATCAATTAACATTATCAGGATCCCTTGATCCTTGTCTTGATTATAGGATCTTATCTATTTCCTGATTATGTGCATCTAGTTTAGGAAAGATTATGTCTTTATTTTGATTGATTGTATTTCCTATTCCTCCTCTCCTTCTCACCGTGACTGCTCCTTTTGTGAGCCTATATATTGCAACTTTCCCTCATATGAATAATATACAAAATAGAGTGTGTGATACCTCTGATTTTAAACATTACCTTATCAATTAGGGTCCTAGTTGGAACGGGGCGGGCATGCTTTGAGACATTGAGGCCTTTAGCTTATAGTCTTCTGACAGAGATTGTACATCATGTTCGACAAGACCTCTCCTTAGCACAGGTACGTTATGGGCTTTATATTCCGCTGATTGTAATCTCTTGCAGGACATTCAATTCTAGGTTAGCCATGATTAAATTTGATATTTAATTTAAAACTGAAGATTAAAGTCAATATCTTTTCTCCTCAAAGGACTACTTGTGTGACTGGGTTGCTAATGGTTCAAGAATCATGTTCAACAATATGCCCACCACAAAGATAGGATTTATCATTCTTCGCAGATAGAGACTAGGGCTCATTGTCTCGTGACCCTAAACATTAGTTTTGCTTTAATCTTTGCTGGACCAATTTCTATTATGTTCCCAGAGCATAAGTGTTAATATGGCAAACTGAAAAATGGTTTAGGAAGAAAGTAGAAGCAGAGAGATGCTTCTATTATTCTATATTTCTATATGCATGATAAATGTCAGTAATATGCACTATCATAACAAAATCTGGAACTAGTTTGTACTACAGAACCCTTGATAATCAAATAATGTCATTGAATATATTTGTCAATGGTGACAAATTCAAAGTCTATAGATCATTCAAATGTCTATTTTTTCGAGACATGTAATCAAAACCATACAAAAATTAAAAGGCAAATAAATGGTGAAAAAAAAAAATCAACATTGCATTATCAGATAGTAAAATAACAGTGGCTCTTATTCTACTTTTGAATAATATCTTGTTCTTGATTGAATTTAATTTGAATCAGGAGTGTTTAATTTTAAGTTATTGTAGTTTTGTTTTGGTTTGCCCATGTAAGGCATGCTATCCATTCTTAGTTTTCACATGATCTTCCTTGACTCAAATTTTGTGTGGCCACAGTTGTCGCGGATCATTTACTTGTTCTCACGTAATATGCATGATGCTTCGCTATCACTAAGTATTCACACCACATGTGCTCGCTTGATGCTGAATTTGGTGCGTAGCTATACTCTGTTCTTTAGAATTTATTTGACTTTATTCTTTGTTTATCCTTTTTTATTTCTTATTTTCTCTATGAAGAGTTGTTATGAAAGCTCATAGGGATTAGTAAAAAGTTGTAAGGAATCATTTGGTTGTAAGGAATCATTTGGTTTTGATGTGCCATGAAGTGCTATGTCTTATGCTTTGTTCGGTACATGAAAATCAATACTCTGGAAATGGAAATGGAACTTGTATCAACAATCTGATGTCTTATGCTCACTTGGGATGTAAAATACCATCAAAATACATGAATACGGTTTCCTTCCATATAATGATGGAAGTGTTCAGCTTTCCATGTAACCATAATATTTTAATTTTTTTTATGAGACCGTAGTATTTGGATTGCTTTTCCCTTTTGTTAGAAAGAGGTAGCAGTGGAATTGGGATTGTGATGGCTGGCATGAACAATGATGTGGGTTTCCGGACTTTAATATTTTTAATATTAGACTGTTTGATATTATTTATTAAATATATCAAATTTATATGATATTCAGTTTAATTAGTCATGAAGTATAATGTTATAAAACTCTTGTCCTTTTTAGTAACTTCACACCTCAAAGTTCTTTTGATTAAAGCCGTCCAAATATATTTATTTTCTCAAAATCACTTTTGAGTGAACACCCAAACGTAAATCATGCTACTTTGAAATCAATTCTATCTGATATCTTATTTTCTAAATCAACTTTTCCAAAACGCAATCTTGGTCCACTCCCAACATGCACTAAGTTATTACTTTAACCTAATTTAAATTTTAATTATTGAATTTGGAGCTCTATTATTAGCCCTAAGTTTATTTTTATTGTAGACCTTATTTATTGAATTACGATTGAGTTGTATTTGCCATCATACACTCTCCTACTCCCCCCCCCCCTTATCTGTCTTAACTCTTAACACCCCCCAAAAATAAAACAATTTTTTACCATTTATTCTGCATCAAGCGATATGACATCAAGGTTCTGGTTTCTTGCACGCACCTATCTTCAAAAACTCACTAAAATCTCTTCAAAAAGCCATAAACCATTGCTATCCATGCCAAATCACATGATTCTAGCCATTGGATCAACCAATGGACCACACCATTACATCCTTGTGCTTTCTTGTTATTCCTGGATAAAAATGTGAAAAAAGGAATAAAAGATAACAAGAAAAAATGAGAACAAAGGTAAAGGGAAAAAAAGGAGGCATCTCTTGACATTTTGGTTTCTTGGTGCTCATTATTGTTGACATATAGTTATTGGCGTGCCAAACATGTGATCATTGGCTCCCAAATCCACTATCAAAGAGTTCTTTTTCCTTACTTCCATTTAAGGAAGTAATTGACTTACTTGTCTGTGTCAACTTTGCCATAGCAGACATTTCTTCACTTGAATTTTGTATCATCCTTGGTGAGTCTTTTGTCTTCTATATTGTCCTTTTCATCTGAGGGGCAATATGAGCTCTACTCTCATGCTGGTATTTTGTTTTAGGCTCAAACATTTCTCATGTAGCTTCTAACACATGTCCTTCCTTGGTGTGATCATTCTTATTACAATGATTGCACCAGCCTTTTGGACCCTTTTTTCCTTTCTGGTGAGCATTTTGCGCCCCTTTCTCTCCAGGTGCTAAAGCACTGATGATATGGTTTTAACCATAGAATTGAGAAAGATATAGAGAGAATAGACAAAATAGAAGAAGAAGATGCTGAAGGAGAGATTCTGAATAACCTCTTCACTTTTCTGTTATTCAATCAATACTGGACGGACTAACTGGATAGAAATGAGAGAGTAGGCTATTTATAATGCTATAGCCTTCCTCTAATCCCTTCCTAGCGGCTTGCACTTTGCAAATAGGTCCCTAGTCCTATCTTACACTCAGGTCCCTTGATACAGATTATTAATGTTCCATATCAACTGATGCTAATTTACTTGTTTTCTATATGTAACATCCCCATTAATTTCACCATCATTTCCCCATCAATACCTGATACCTGAACTTTGCCACTTGTGGTATGATCTAATCTCCAATTTCCACCTTCAAATCATTTCTAATTTGTCTCTTACTGAACTTGCAATGTATATATTTTGTATTCTGCCTTACTTGCCAAAACCCTTTGATTTCAACGTCACTCTTTATGTAATTTATTTTTGTTCTTACTGTTTTCTTTTCAGTTAATGACGTATTTTGTCTCTTGTAGTCTTGTCCTTTCTCATCAAGAGGTTTTCTATTTAGCCCCTCTCCATTCCCTTAAATGAAGAGGGTAGGAGTTGTTTGTTGATCGATTGACAAGTTCTCTCATGTTATAATTTTCATTGGATCTAGGTGGAGCCAATCTTTGAGAAAGGTGTTGATCAACAGTCTATGGATGAAGCACGAGTTCTGTTGGTCTGCTGAACAATTTGTGCTGCATTTGTACGGTTTTGTATTTTTTTGGACTTCATAACTTTCTGGGAATGACTTGCATTATGTTCCTCTACAGGGTCGTATTCTAGATGCTTTTGTTGGGAAATTCCGTACTTTCAAGTGTACAATACCCCAGGTAATTGTGCTTCTCTTTTGTAAATACATCATTTAATGCAAAAGAAATTGGATGATTGATGTTATTGGATTGAATAAGCAAATATACTGGAGAGGAGAGTTATGGTTACTTTCTTCTTTCCCTTTGTCTCTCTTGATTCAGTACTTTCAAGCGTACAATAAGGCAGATTATAAGATGATATGAATTAGTGCATTGTTCCTCTTTCTCTGGCCTCTCCTCTGTCTCTCTTCTCTCTCTCTCTCTAATCTGAATACTATAACAGTTGTACCAGAGCAGGATCTTTTTTTCTTAAATCTTGATCCTCAAGGGGAATGATTTCTTTTGGGTGGGGTATTATCATGGAGTAACAAATTAATAACAAAAATAACGGAATGGGTAGTTATAGAAATTAGAGGCAGTTAAAAGTATTATTTCCTATAAATAAATATTAAGTACACATTTGTAAGGCAGAATAAGATCATATGAATTAGTGCATTGTTGTTCCTCTCCCCCCTCTCTTCTCTCTCTCTTCTCTCTCTTGAATCCTTCTCTTTCTCTTTCTGTCTCTTTCCCATTTCAATAACATAACAGGTGTGTACGTTTATGTGTGAACGTCTAAATGTGTCCCCATTGCCTAATCATTGATATGAAGTTGGTTGCTAAGCATGTCATCTGAATAATCCATTAATATTCCTTTTATTGATCATGGGCTGTTTTTTATTCGTTACTTTAACTAGCCTTGTAATGCCTGCAATTTATTGCTATGTTTCTTCTTAACTTGTTTGGCAATATCATGTTTGCTTCTACTAATAGCTGTTGGAAGAGGGGGAGGAAGGAAAGGATCGTGCTACTCTGAGGTCAAAACTCGAATTGCCGGTGCAGGTTAGTGGGATACTTTTGTGAGGATATTGTGAGGATATATTGGTACTGCAATAATTAATATGGCATTTGGATCAAATGCAATTTTACTCTATTTTGAAGTTTTAGGTTGAAAGAAAACAGAATATTTTAACTCGTTTGAGAGTAAGGACACCATTGTATAAAGAAAATGGAAGGATCTGTTTTGTTTTGATACAAAATCTATATTTCATTTATTATGAATATAGAGTACATCACACATGCAAAGGAATATTCTCTCCTCTTTATTAAGTAGCCCATGGAAACTTTTCAATATTCCAAAAATATACTCTCAACAAAATGGAATATTCTTCTCATTAATGACAATTTGGTCAATATCCTTCTTTCGACTCCCTTCCGTCAAACCAAACAGGCCCTTACTGAGTGCATGTGCTGACTTACAAAGATCATTGTGGAGGCAATATTGGGTCTTGTATGTGACTAGTATATTAATTTTCCCTCTAAACTTTGATATCTCTCCTTGCCAGCAAGTGTGCCTTCTTTTCCTTCTCTTCATATTCACCTTCCTCATCATTGTGTTCTTCTCCCTTCTTTCTCTTTCTTTTCATTGTAATAGTAGTATCAGTTGGGTAAAACCTAAGCATTCTAATTTTTGTCAGGAGATCAAGGACATATTTTAAAGTTTTTTATGTCCAAAAACGGTTGTTTTATTCCAATGGAAGAAGAGATACATGTAGGCTCCTCTCCTAGGTTGTGAACAGATCCTAGTATCTCGCTTGATAAGATAATGTCTATGAAATAATTAGAATAAATCAACATAATCAGATTTTGAATAAAAAACCGTAAATGCCTGACAACTCTACATTTAAATTAAAATATACTGATTGGGCCAAGGCCTATATTGGCGTCAACATTCCTTCTCAAGCTGGTTAATAAATATCTATCATTTCCAACATGCCTCTGAGACCTTCGAATTTTGGTCTTACAAGTGCTTCTTGGTAAAGAAGTTTGCTACCTAACAATGTGAAGGCATGTGAGCCATTTCAATTATTCCAGAGTCCACCTTCTCCTTGATAAAATACTTATCTATTCTACATGCTTAGTTCGTTCATGATGGATAGGATTTTTGATATGATTTTAACCATAGAATTGAGAGTTAGGAATAGAAAAGAGACAAAATAGGCAGAATAGAAAAAGAAGATAAAGAAAGAGAGATTTTGTATAATCTCCACAGGTTCTGTATATTGCACAAATCTGATCAGCTGATACAAAATGGAGGAGTAGGCTATTTATAATACTATAGCCCTCCTCAAGTCTCTTCCTAACGGCTAGTTTAGGATTAGTGGCTAATTAACATACTAACTATCTAGTTTACAAATAGGTCTCTAGTTCCATCTTACATTTAGGTCCCTAAATAGAGGATTATATGTTCCATATCAGTGCCCCCTTGAAATAACCTTTTCCTCAAGGGTTTGGAAATGAAATCCATGTAGCCTCTTCATCTGAATATCCCTGCCATTGCACTAAAGCTTCTGTAATTATTCGGCGCTTCTTTCAACCAATATGTTGTGTTAAAATTTGCTGTGTATATAGGGAATTTGTGACTGCTGGCCAGTCAATAGGAGGATGTCTCTGTTTTACACTTGGATCTGGACATAGTTTAAGCAAAGAGACATGGAAAGTAGAATGAATCCTAGTTTTTGGAGGCAAGTCCAGCTTGTATGCTACTGGTCCTATCTTTTCCAGCACCCTATATAGACCAAAGAACCAAGGAGCTAGCTTCTAATTGCTTCTTGTGGCTGCAGAAATCTGTCTGTAGGGTTGCCGCTTGAGAATTACCCTTGTCCCACCTCAAAATCCCTATTAGACCTTTTTAAATCAGCCTTTTGCTTCATGGTATTGGCTGACCTATGCAGACGATGCTTCAAAATTGCAATAATCTTTTCTCTTGCTTCAAAACTCCTATCTACAGCCTCCACTATAACTGACCGAGGCACATAAGGGACATAAACAGAAGGTTTCTGACCATACAAAAGCTCATGTGGAGTTGCCTTTGTGGAAGTATGAAAATTGATGTTATACCACCGTTCCAAGAAAGCTTGTGCAAGTGTAGAAGCTGAATAGGGATGAGAAAGAGGGATAAAATGAGCATATTTACTCATTATATCAATTACCCAAATCACTTCTTTACCTCCAGATTTTGGTAACCCTTCTATGAAGTCCATTGTGTTAGAATATTATGGTTTAGATATTTAGATTAGTCATTATCTTAAGATCAACTTTGATATTTATTAGGATAAAGATATGGATACATTATATCTTATGATAATATATCTTAATCATTTAGATAAGATTAGATTCTAGGGTTAGCCCTAGGTTTGCCTATATAAAGGCCCCTATGTACTCACTTTTATCAATGAAGTTTAATAGAGTGTGGTTTAACCCCTCTAAGTTCAATATGGTATCAAGAGTCAGGTTCAGTTTTTAGACCTACAGAGAGGGGAAAACTCCAGCGACACAGAGTTCAACCGTCCTCACCTCACCCAGACCGTCAACCACCCAGCACCTTAGGAGACGCAGATTACCCAACCATAGGTTTAATGGTAAAAACTATTTTCAATGGTCCCAAAGTGTACTAAGGTATATCCGTGGCAAGAGAAAGGAGAAATATATAAATGGAGCAGCCCCTCAACCAGCTCCTAATGACCCAAATTTTGACACATGGTTTGCTGAAAATAACCAAGTTATGACTTGGTTGTGTAACTCAATGTCTGTGGAGATCAGTGAGGGCTATCTCCTTGCACACACAGCAAAGGAAATCTGGGATACAGCTCGAAGGACCTACTCCTCGCTTGACAACACCGCTGCCTTGATTCACTTAAAGCGACAACTCCGTGATTTACGACAAGGTAACATGTCGGTGACTGAATATTATAATTCTTTGCTAAAACTGTGGCAGCAACAGGATCTTTTTGAAGTTCACCCTTGGGAATGTCTCAAAGATGCACAATTACACAAGCGACTTGTGGAAGAAGGAAGGATACACGATTTCCTTTTAGGCTTAAATGACGCTTTCGAAGAAATAAGGGGCAGAATCATGGGACTGAAGCCTCTACCACAACTCTTTGATGTTGTTAACTTAGTACAGTTTGAGGAAAGTAGAAAACTTCTGAACAAAAGTGGCCCAAGCCAAAATGAAAGCTCAGCACTTGCAATTAAGGGACCACCCGGAGAACGAAAGTCTACCAAATGGTGCAACTATTGCAAGAAGAAAGGTCATAATAAAGAAGAATGCTGGAAACTCTATGGAAAGCCCCCCAGTGGAAAATCAAACTTCGAAAGCCACATTACTACAACTGAACCAACGGTTGAGAATGATGATCACTTGAGCCCGGAAGAATTAAAGATGCTTCGTCGGATGCTTGAGAAGTATTGAAGTTTAGAGGTATAAACACTCTCTATATTATCTTATTAGATGAAGAGAATTACAACCTATTTATAGGTGAAGCAAGGGAGAACAAAGAAGGTAAAGAAGGTAAATTAGGAAATACAATAAAGCCTAATAAAGACTCATAAAGACTCATAACTACTAATTAATGCCCTCTAATCGGATCCTCTAATCGAGAACTAATCATGGGATCCTAATAAATGAGAGATATATTTCCTAATATTCTAACACTCCCCTCAAGTGGAGAGTATATGTCGATCAATCCTAGCTTGCCACGAAATCCTTCAAACTTCGTTCGACCGAGTGGTTTAGTTAGGATATCGCAATTTGGTCTGCAGATCTTATGTGAGACAGTGTCATAATGCCTGCTTCAATCTTTTCTTTAATGAAGTGTCTGTCTATCTCAACATGTTTGGTTCTATCATGATATCTTGGGTTCTTGACCATTTCAATCTTTGGCCTTGTTATCACACGAGTTGCATTGGTCCCTCATTATAATCCAGATTGCTTCACATAATCCTTTGTTGACAACTCTTAGTTCTGCTTCGGCACTGCTTGTTGACACCACTGTCTGTTTCTTGCTTCTCCAGGTAACCAGATTTCCCCCTGCCGCCATGTGTTCTTCTTGGGGCTGATGCATAAACTGACTTACTATTCCAACTGCATAGCTAATGTCAGGACGGGTATGGGTTAAGTATATCAATTTTCCCACAAGTCTTATGTATCTCTCTGCATTAGCTGGAATACCTTGTGGTTTGATCTCTAAGTGGCATCCCTCTTCCATTGGTATCCCTTCTGGTTGAGTGCCCAACATTCTTGTCTCATGTAACAAGTCTAATGTATACTTGTGTTGTGAGACATTGATGCCCTTCTTGGTCCTTGCTACTTCCATGCCTAAAAATATCTCATTTGTCCAAGATCTTTTACGGAATTCGGTTGACAAGTCCCGTTTTAGTTGAGCAATGGATTCTTCATCATCCCTGTAATGATTATGTCATCAACATAGACGATCAATATGGTGACTTTGCCATTAACACGTTTGGTAAACAATGTGTCATCGACTTGTCCCTGAGTATATCCAAGCCCTTTCACTGCTTTGGTGAATCTACCGAACCATGCCCTAGGAGATTGTTTCAAGCCGTACAATGATTTCCTTAACTTACACACAGAGTTATTAGGAGCTAAAACTCCATCTGGAATCTCCATGTATACTTCTTCCTCTAGGTTGCCATTCAGGAATGCATTTTTCACGTCCAGTTGGTATAGAGACCAATCCAAGTTAGGCGCAAGTGATAACGGTACTTGAATGGTATTGAACTTGACCACTTGGAGCAAATGTCTCTGGTAGTCAATCCCGTATGTCAGGTATATCCTTTTGCAACAAGTCTCGCCTTGTATTTGTTGATACCGCCATCGGGATTGAATTTCGGAGTGAAGATCCACCGCATCCCACTGGTTTCTTTCCTTTAGGAAGAGTCGTGATCTCCCATGTTCTATTTTCCTTGAGTGCCCTCAATTCCTCTTCTGCAGCTTGCTTCCAATTTGGATCAGCCATAGCTTGTTGAAATGTATTTGGAACGGTTATATATGCACTGTTAACAACAAAACTTTGCATTCTTGCAGACAGATTACCATATGAAACAAATCGTTGAATAGGATGTTGAGTACACGATCTTACCCCTTTTCTCAAGGCAATAGGCCAACCCGATTCTTCAGGATTTAATCTCGGATTGGATTCATGGTCGTTCCTTTGAATGGGAGAGATAGTTCTACCAGTGTCTGGTTCAGTCTCTATCTCTTGTCGTGCTCCCGCATCCATCCTTGAATTGATCTCAACATGTGTTTCCGGTTCATTGGATTCAGGTTGGGGTGGAATGTATGTGTTAGGCTGGTTTGTGGGAGCAAGTGAGTCAAGAGAGGCTATGAGGTTAGGTGGTTCAGATGATGTATCAGATGACTTTGAGGTGTTGGAATTAGATCTATCCAAGATTAGCCATTCAATATCAGAATACTCCCCGAATGGGTAATTTAGGATAATAAGCGTCGTCTTCCGAGAAAATGGTGTCCCGGAGACAATGAGTTTCTTGGAAGATGGACAATAGCATTTGTACCCTTTTTGAGTGGAGGAGTAGCCAAGGAATATACACTTGTCAGAGCGAGCACCAAATTTGTTGCCCTCCTTTTTGTGAACAAAGACAACACATCCAAACACCTTGGAAGGTAATGAATTGATGATGGGGCAATTTGGAAAGAATTTCAGGAGGTTTTGAATTGGGGTGTCGTATTTGAGAATTTTAGAAGGCATGCGGTTAATGAGATAAGCCGCGGTGAGGATGGCATCACCCCAGAATATGGTAGGAACATTTCGTTCCATTAGCAAGGCACGGGTTACTTCCAACGGTGACGGTTTTTCGTTCGGCTACCCCATTTTGTTGAGGGTGTATGGACAAGACGTTTGGTGATGAATTCCTTGACGATCAAGAAACTCTTTAAAGGTTGTGCTCATGTATTCCTTGGCATTATCACTTCGAAGCACCTTAATGGACGTGTTGAATTGGGTTCGTACAAAGGTATAGAAGTTTTGAAAGACTTTGGCGATATCGGATTTGTCTTTCATTAAATAAACCCATGTGGTGCGAGTGTGATCATCGATAAAAGTAACAAACCACCTGGTATGAGTGAGAGTGGCTAGTCGGGCGGGGCCCCAAATATCACTATGAATCAATGTGAATGGGGAGGTGGGAGTATAGGGTTGTTTGGGATATGAGGATCGTGTCTGCATTTTGCAAATGGGCAAGTTTCACAATGAAAAGGAACAGAATTTTTATTGAATAAATTTGGAAACACATGTTTCATATAATCAAAACTAGGGTGGCTCGATCGACAATGCCACGGAATATATCATTATTCGTGAATTTGAGCTAACCGGCGCTCGTCTTGCCTTCCACGTTTCTTTATTCTTTGAGATTAACCCTTCAAGGTAGAACAATCCATCCCATTCTCTAGAAGTCCCAATCGTCCTCCTCGTTCTTAAATCCTGAAACACACATAAACCATCATCAAAGATCACTCGACATATTTTACCGCTAGTCAATTTGCTTACAGAGATCAGATTACAGGTAAGTTCCGGTACAAACAAAACGTTATGTATTGCCAAGTGGTCGGATAATGTAACAGTACCAATGCCCTCAACTTGTGTGAATACACCATTAGCTACTTTTACTTTGAGGTGTTCATGACGAGTTTAAGGTTACAAAATAGAGTTTTGTTACCTGGTCATGTGATCCGTAGCTCCGAGTCAACAATCCGGTATCGTCATTGGTCATCACGGCATTGAGAGCAATAATAGAATTACACGATTGTACAAGATTCACGCTGGGAACAGAGTTAGACTTATTACATTGTTCGAGCATTCTACGGAACATCCGTAATTCCTCTTGACTAAGGTGATTGTCACTCTCCACCTTTGGTCCAGCTGTGGTCAGGTGACTTTGGAAGTTTGATTTCCCCCGGAGGGTTTTCCATGGAGTTTCCAGCATTCTTCCTTAGTATGGCCCTTTTTCTTACAATAGTTGCACCATTTATTGGTTTTGCGGTCCCCAGATGGTCCCTGAACTGCAAGAGCTGAGCTTTCAATGTTGCTTGGTCTACTCCGGTTCAAGAGTTTCCTACTTTCCTCAAATTGCACAAAGTTAACTACATCAAAGAGTTGTGGGAGTGGCTTCTGCCCCATGATTCGTCCCCTTACCTCCTCGAAAACATCATTTAGGCCTAAGAGGAAGTCGTGTATCCTTCCTTCTTCCACAATTTGTTTGTACAATTGTACATCTTTGAGAGTTTCCCAAGGGTGGACCTCAAACAAGTCTTGTTGTTGCCACAATTTCAGCAATGCATTATAATATTCAGTTACTGGATGATTACCTTGTCGTAGATCCCGAAGTTGTCTCTTCGGGTGAATCGGGGCAGCAGTGTTTTCAAGAGAGGAGTAGGTCCTCCTAGCGGCATCCCATATTTCCTTTGCCGTGTGTGCAAGCAGATATCCCTCACTGATCTCCATGGTCATTGAATTACACAACCATGTCATGACTTGGTTGTTTTCAGCAAACCAGGTGTCAAAATTAGGGTCATTGGGGGCTGGTTGAGGGGCTGCCCCAGTAATGTATTTCTCCTTTCTCTTACCTCGAATATACCTCAGCACGCTTTGTGACCACTGGAGATAGTTTCTACCATTAAACTTATGGCTAATAGCCATAATGTGATGGTCTGTAAATTCTGAAGCCATCTCTGAGGTTACGTTTGGTCTTGGGTTGATGGTCATAGAAGAAGGAGAAGAGGAATTTTGAGTTTGAGAATCGGTACGGTCATAAAACCCATGGGATAAGTTAGGGATATGTTCGAACATAGGAGGACTTGAGAGGAATCCATGTTTCTGGATGAAAGAAATAGTCGCCGGAATCTGGAATTTTCGCCGGAGAGTTCGCCGGAAAATTCAAAAAAGTCACCGGAGAATGTACTAACCACTGGGTCTCACCGGAAATCAGAGTAGGAGGCCGAAACAAGAAGTCGCCGTCGAGAAAACGCCGTCACGCGCGTCACGCGCCGTCGCAGCCGGTGATCGTCAGGCGCGTGTACACCACGCGCCGTCGTGGAGACGCCGGATCGTCGCCGGACTTCTGGGTTTCGCCGATCGGAGCCCTCCGGTCCTTCGGGCTAGGCGGTGTAGTCTAACTCGCCGCCTATAGTGAACCCTAAACTCGCCGGAGAACTTTCCCTCACTGTTTCTCTCTCCTCACTGTTTCTCTCGTTCTCTGTGGCCTCGGACGGGTGTCTGGGCTCGATACCATATTGAAGTTTAGAGGTATAAACACTCTCTATATTATCTTATTAGATGAAGAGAATTACAACCTATTTATAGGTGAAGCAAGGGAGAACAAAGAAGGTAAAGAAGGTAAATTAGGAAATACAATAAAGCCTAATAAAGACTCATAAAGACTCATAACTACTAATTAATGCCCTCTAATCAGATCCTCTAATCAGAGAACTAATCATGGGATCCTAATAAATGAGAGATATATTTCCTAATATTCTAACAAGAAGCACAATAAGTCAAATACTATTCCCAATGTGAATCTGGTAAAATCAGGTAATTCTATTGTAGCTCTTAATGCTGTGACGACCAGTGACAATACCTGGATTGTTGACTCAGGAGCTACGGATCATATGACTGGTAACAAGACTTTATTCCACAACCTTAAATTCTGTCACGAACACTTTAAAGTCAAAGTAGCTAATAGTGTAGTCACAAGGGTTGAGGGAATTGGCACAGTTACATTATCTGATCAGTTGTCAATACATAATGTGCTGTTTGTGCCTGAACTCACTTGTAATCTAATATCGGTAAGCAAGTTGACTAGAGGCAGACTATGTCGAGTGATTTTTGATGATGATTTATGTGTGTTTCAGGATTTAAAATCGAGGAGGACGATTGTGACTTCTAGAGAATGGGATGGATTGTTTTACTTTGAAGGATCGGACAAGAATAAAAATGCGTGGAAGGCAAGACAAGCACTGTTTAGCTCAAATTCTCAAAATAATGATGTATTTTTGTGGCACTGTCGATCAGGCCATCCTAGTTTTGATTATATGAAATATCTGTTTCCTAGTTCATTTAATAAAAATTCTATTCCTTTTCATTGTGAAACCTGTCAATTTGCTAAACAAACACGATCTTCATATCCGAAACAGCCCTATATCCCTTCATCCCCATTCACACTAATTCATAGTGACATCTGGGGTCCCGCCAGAATAAACACCCAAAAACATACCAGATGGTTTGTTACTTTCATCGATGATCTCACCAGAATTACATGGGTGTATTTAATGAAAGACAAATTTGAAGCAGCCAAAATATTTCAAAGGTTCTATACCTATGTGCAGACCCAATTCAACACCTCCATTAAGGTTCGATCTCATTTCGACGGCGCGTGTACTAAACGCGCTTCGCAGACAACGTCCTCTTCCCGGCGCGTGACGGCGCGTTTGACTCCTTCCCCGACGGAGACCTCCACCGTTCGCGTCGAATCACTGAACCCGGTTCCTTTTGGGTGTTTTTGTGCTCATTAGACGAGGTTTGCAGATCTGGGTTCATTTTTTCTTGTCGCTGGTCTGTTGTTTCAGTTCTGGGTTTGTGCGTTTTCAGCATCTTCTGGTTGGGTTCTCTTCTTTTTTGCCTCTGGTGTGAGGTGTTTGCCAATTGCTTATTGTTTAGTGGTCACTCGTTCGTTCTTCACCCCCGGTGAGGTGTTTTTGGTTGGTGTTTGGTCTCTTGTGAGACGTTTGGAGAAGTGTGCAGTTTGGTGTTAATCTCTTGTGAGACGTTCAGAGAATTCTTTTGTTGCTGTTCTCTTTGGTTTCTTGGTATTATCTTCTTTGGTGAGGCTTTCTGCTCACTGTTGGTGCTCTTGCTCAGAGAGTGTGTGTTGGTTGCTATCTTCATTATTTGATTGGTACTTCCTCCATTGTTTGTTGTGGTGCTCAACTTGCTCCTAGTGAGGCTTGATGGCTGCATCTACGTCTAGTTCTTCAATTTCTCTTGGTACATGTAATATTGCCTCTAGTTTTGCTACTTCTTCCTCCAAGTGGATCATCGATTTCGGTGCTACTGATCATATGACAGGTAACCACCATTTGTTTTCCTCGTATGCGCCTTATGCCACTCCTTCTAGTATAACAATTGCCAACGGTTCTTATTCTCGTGTTCTTGGCTCCGGCACTGCCCAACCTATCCCATCTGTTTCCTTATCCCATGTCCTTAATGTCCTTGACCTTGCATTTAATCTTTTGTCTCCTAGCAAACTCACTCGACAATCAAACTGTTTCATCACTCTCTTTCCTGACCGTTGTTTGATTCAGGATCTCACGACGAAGCGAGTTATTGGTAGGGGCTATGAATCTGGCGGCCATTACT
Organism: Acacia pycnantha; assembly: GCA_025563575.1. NCBI lineage: Eukaryota > Viridiplantae > Streptophyta > Magnoliopsida > Fabales > Fabaceae > Acacia > Acacia pycnantha. Next base: position 1,417,040 of record JAMWYP010000208.1, read on the forward strand.
TCCTTGAGGATCAGGTACCACGTTCAGTTGCTTGCTCTGGTGGTTCGTCCCCTTTTGACATTCATTGTCGTTTAGGTCATGTGTCTTTGTCTTCTTTGAAGAGGATGTATCCTCAATTCCATCATTTGTCATCTTTAGAATGTGAGTCATGTCAGTTTGCTAAACATCATCGTGTTCAGTTGGCACCTCGCGTTAATAAACGAGCTGCGTCTCCTTTTGATTTAGTCCATTCTGATGTTTGGGGTCCATGTCATGTCGAGTCGAAGCCTGGTTTTAGGTACTTTGTTACTTTTGTTGATGATTTCTCTCGTACCACTTGGCTTTATTTAATGAAAACTCGTTCCGAGTTGTTTTCTCATTTTTGCCATTTCTGTGCTGAAATCCAAACTCAGTTTGGTGTGTCTGTCAAAACCTTACGGAGTGACAATGCTAAAGAATACTTTTCTACCCAATTTCAAACCTATATGCTCCAACATGGCATGCTTCATCAGTCCTCCTGTCCAGATACACCGGCTTAAAATTGTGTTGCAGAACGTAAGAACCGACACTTATTAGAAGTTGCTCGGGCTCTCATGTTTCAAATGAATGTCCCAAAGCCTTTTTGGGCTGACGCTGTGTCTACTGAGTGCTTCCTTATTAATCGTATGTCCCCTCTTGTCCTCAATGGTGCTACTCCATGCACCACCTTATTTCCTTCCAAACCCCTGTTTCCTGTTGACCCTAAAATCTTTGGTTGTGTCTGTTTTGTTCGCGATGTTCGTCCCATTGTTACCAAACTTGATCCCAAGTCTCTTAAGTGTGTCTTCCATGGGTATTCTAGGGTTCTGAAGGGTTATCGGTGTTATTCTCCCACTCTTCGGCGTTATCTTGTGTCTACAGATGTCACATTCCATGAGTCAACTTTATTTTTTCCTGTCTCTACTCCACCCCCATCTCCTGTCTCTACTGATGACACCTCTGACAATCTTGATGATCTCTTGGTCTATACGGTTCAGTTACCACCAGTGCAAGCATCTGATCCAGCACCTGCTAAACCACCTATCTATCATGTTTATCGTAAACGCCCTAGGGCAAGTAATGTAGTTGATCAGGTTCATGACCCACCAATGACTGCTTCGATGTCTGATCCAGCATCCGTTCCTTCTACTCCTACTTTTGAACCAGCATCAATGCCTGATATTCTTGATACTCCTGACCCTTCCACTGCTACCTCTGAACCAGCCACGGTGCCTGATACTCCTGATGACTTGCCTATTGCTTTACGCAAAGGTAAGCGTACTTGCACCTATCCTATTTCTTCCTTTGTTTCCTATAACCATTTGTCTCCTCCATCTTGTTCCTTCATAGCATCCTTAGACTCTCTCACTGTTCCTACTACTCTCCAACAAGCCTTGACCTGCGATGGAAGAAGAAATGGTGGCCCTTGATAAGGCCGGTACTTGGAGTCTTGTTGATTTGCCTCTTGGTAAGAAGGCTATCGGGTGTAAGTGGGTGTTCACGGTCAAAACGAAAGCTGATGGCACCTTGGAACGTTTGAAAGCTCGAGTGGTTGCCAAGGGTTATGCTCAGACCTATGGTGTTGACTATTCGGAAACCTTCTCTCTTGTGGCAAAACTGTCCTCTGTTCGTCTCTTCATTTCTATGGCAGCCAATTATGGCTGGGATCTTCATCGATTGGATGTTAAGAATGCGTTTTGAATGGTGATCTTCTTGAGGAAGTATACATGGAGCAACCACCTGGTTTTGTTGCTCAGGGGGAGCGTGGGAAGGTATGTCATCTTCAAAAGTCTTTATATGGCTTGAAGCAGAGCCCTCGTGCTTGGTTTGACAGGTTTAGCTCTATGGTTAAGAAGTTTGGTTTGAGTCAGAGTAAGTGTGACCATTCGGTGTTTTATCAGCAGACAGATGCTGGCATGATTCTGTTAGTGGTATATGTTGATGATATTGTTATTACGGGTAGCAATGCCTCGGGGATTTCATCCCTCAAGGCATTTCTTAATTCTCATTTTCTAACAAAGGATTTGGGTCCGTTAAAGTACTTTCTTGGGATAGAAGTTATGAGAAGTAAGAAAGGCATCCTTTTGGCACAGAGAAAATATGTTCTTGATCTGTTAAAAGAAACCGGGAAACTCGGAGCAGCACCGAGTAGCTTTCCCATGATACCTAATCCCTTCTTGGACATTGATGACAGCATACCGTTTGATGCGCTACCTGAGGATGTTAGAAAGAAAGTTGATCCGGAGAAGATCAAGCCGTTTGCTTATCCTGAGAGATACCGTAGATTAATTGGGAAATTGAATCATCTCACGGTAACTCGCCCCGATGTGACCTTTTCAGTTAGTGTGCTTAGTCAATTCATGACTGCACCAACCGTTGCTCAGTGGGAAGCTTTGGAGCATGTCTTACATTATTTGAAGGGCTCACCTGGTCGTGGTGTACTCTATACGAATCACGACCACAACAAGATTGAATGTTTTTGTGATGCAGATCATGCGGGGTCAAAGGCTACCAGAAGATCCACCACAGGATATTGTGTGTTTGTGGGTGGAAATTTAGTATCATGGAGGAGTAAGAAGCAAGATGTGGTTTCTAAGTCTAGTGCAGAAGATAGAGTCATGTCTCAGTTAGTACAGGAAATTGTGTGGATTCACCAGTTAATGAAAGAGGTTGGTCTTGCCACGTCATTACCTGCGAAGTTGTGGTGTGATAATCAAGCTGCTCTACACATAGCCTCCAACTCTATGTTTCATGAACGTACGAAACATATTGAGATTGATTGTCACTTTGTACGCGATAAGATCAAGGAGAACTTTATTTCTACGGGGCATGTGCGGTCTAGTGACCAATTGGGTGACCTTCTGACTAAGGCTTTAAATGAGACTCGGGTTGACTATCTTTGTAACAAGTTGGGCATGATTAACATCTATGCTCCAACTTGAGGGGGAGTGTTAGGAATCCCTGATTTATAGGGATCACAATTTGTAGAGATTAGTTGTTAGGAATCCCTGATTTGTAGGGATTAGTTATGAGCCATTACTATTAAGGCTCCCTCATCTTGTATATATTTGGAATGTCAGTACATGAATATATCAAGAGATTCAGATTATTTAGCTTACATGTATAATCTCCACAGGTTCTGTATATTGCACAAATCTGATCAATTGATTCAAAATGGAGGAGTAGGCTATTTATAATACTATAGCCCTGCTCAAGTCTCTTCCTAACGGCTAGTTTAGGATTAGTGACTTATTAATATATTAACTATCTAGCTTACAAATAGGTCCCTAGTTTCATCTTACATTTAGGTCCCTAAATACAGGATTATATGTTCCATATCAATTTTTCACCATCTCAATAGCAGACGTCACATCTTAGCTTGATAGATGTGCTTAGAACAAGTTTTAATTTTTTAGTTCCTTGAGGCCCTATTTGTTTCGCAGTAATGGATTTTGGTGGATTGGGATTAGAATTCAGATTTGGAGTGAAACTTTAAAAGTATGTTTGGTATGAGTTAATATTTGAAAGGAATGTTAACATTAATTTTATTTATAATCAGACATAATTATATATTAAAAAAAAAGACTGCAAAACCCTTCAACAAAAAAAAAAGCATAGTTTGCAAGTAGAGAAACCCACCCCACCTCAGACAAAGATGCAACTGCAATAGCTCTAGGTTTGCTTTGGGATCATATGGCGTGCAATAATATACCGATGCTCAACCCATGACAAACACCACCCATGACAAACACCGAACCCATTGTGTACGTTTGTCATTTACAAAGCAGTGCAAGTAAGTTTCACATCCCTTGTTCAGTATTTGGTTGTTAGGTTGCAGATAATAAGCTGAACTAAGGCATAATCGAGTTCCAATTTGGCTGAAGAGTTCCTTTCAAAATTGAATGAAGTATTCAATGCCATTGTTGGGGGTATGAACATAAGTGAACATGAAGGCTTGATTTTGTCTATCTTTTCTCTTAGCTATTTTGTTATGTAGATTGTGAATATAATTAGGTTAGATAATTTGGGGATTAGGTTAGGCTAGATTGGGGATTTATTGGCACAATTAATCCTATGAGGCCAGTGACGTGGCACTACACTAATTCTATGAGGCCATAGGGGTAGTTAGGTAATTATTTAATATAGAGTTAGTAATATTAGTTAGTTAGTAATATCAGTTAGTACTCAGGGAGACTTAGCGCATGGCTGAATCAACATTAATGAATAAGGCTAGTGCTTATATAAGAGAGAGACTATGCCTATTGTGTGTGCTTTTGATTGTGTATGAATGAATAGCAGAGCAACAGTTCTGTCTACATCCTCTCTCTCTATGTTTCTCTTCCCAATCCCTCTCCCTTCTGTTTTGTCGGATAGCGGTAAGGCTGAAGATTAACTGGATCAGTCCCCTCCTTAAGCACAATAGGATGGTTCTGGTTCTCCCGAAGAGGTGGGAGTGAGTTGGGTTCCTTGAAAACAGTCCCAAATTCCCTCAATAATTTCTTAACACAACCAGAAGCTTCCTCATTACCATTAGTAAGGGAATAGGCACCCTATAGAGAGTTAAGAGGAAGAGCTGACTGCCTTCAACCATGGAGTCATTGATCCGGTTAACTACCTTGCAGCTGGATGGAGGGGTTGGTTTCAATGTGCACATGGAGCCCTTATACCAAAACGTCATAGATAAGTTGTCATAATTCCAAGAGGCATGATGAACTACCTCTTGCAGCCAATGTAGACCCAAAACGATGTCATAGGTCTTGATTTCCATGATTCTTAAATAAAAAACAAAGTCTTGGCCCTGCATCTTCCATTTAAACCCCTTCCAAACACCATAAAGCTTCAATTTTGCACCCCTTCCACTTCCACTTCACCCTTGGCAGTTGGTGTTTCTTTCCAACCAAGCTTACAAGCAAGCTCATAATCCAAGTAACCGTGTGAAGCTCCATTATCAATTAATACCTGTACTTGCCGTTTGCCCACATAGCCTTGAATTGGCATAGATATGACCCCAACACTCCCTTGCATTGCATGGAGTGAAATCTGGAGACACTCATCTGTTTTAGCCACATACTCATAAGGAGAAGCGTCATCCGGGCTTGTGGGTGGTGTAATTTCCACCTCTGTTTCATCCGGACTAAGCTCAATTAGTTGACCCTGCATTCGCTGCTGTTGGGGGCAGGTATGGTCACGGGATAATGGTTTCCTACAGTAAAAACACAAATTTTTGGCCCTCAATTCATCCAAATCATCCCTGTTGAAGGCGGATCCCTGCTGTGCTGTGGACTGCCCTGTTCTTGCTGTAGATACAGTCGAAGCCCCTGCGTTTGCTGATCTCCCCCAAGCCCCATTGGTTTTGGTCTGCCAATTGGAGTTGGAGCTATTGGTTTGAGATTTCGGTGTGGAAACAGGATTTTTATCACTTTTTCATTGTGGCTGACTGTTGGAGGTCTCACTGGTGTTTCGTCTAGGCAACAACTTATTACCCTCAGCATTGTATTCGTAAATTTTAGCAATACTTCTGGCTTCGGACAATGTTTGAGGACGTTGCAGCTGTACTTGACGAGCACATTCACTACGCAACCCCTCTATGTAAGCTTAAACGACATAGTCTTCGTGGAGTCGTAATTTGTAGCGAAGAACATCAAACTCGTCATTGTAGTCATAAAGAGACCCGATTTGATAGAGTTTCTTGAAATCACCCATTAGTGACTCGAATGGCGATCCAAATCGTGTACGCATAGCGCGTTTATACTCATTCCAGGATATGGCCCAACCCTCTTCGTCTTCCATATAGGCTTGATGCCAAATGTATCCCTTCTCATCAAGGTTTACGCTGGCTAGTTTGACTTTCTAATTATCTGGTGTGCCGTCCAAGTCAAAATAACGTTCACAATTGTAAATCCACCCAAGAATATCCTGTCGCTGAAATTTTGGAAAGTCAAGCTTTGTTAATCGGGTTGGAGGAGTATATTCATCACGTGGCTGATGGTAGCAATACTCAGATTGTAGAAGCAATGAGAGATGAAAACGATGCTAGGAGTTTCGATATAATTCGTTTTGTTGGACCCAATTGACGAAACCGAAAACAGAGAACCAGACGTAATTGACGATGACGCAAGTAGATCCCAAAATTATTTCTGACGCAACAGAGTCTTGCGAATCCCAGAGTTGCTGCAATCTGATACTCAGAAATGACGTCAATCAAATTGCAGTAACCAACATGAAGGTCTTGACTTGTCTCGGCAATCTTGTTCAGTTTCTTGAATGAGTATCTTGAAGGAGAGTCCAATCAGGAGGGGAAAAGAAGGTTCAGACTGTATTCAAGATTGATCAGAATGGAGCAGAATGCCGAGGGCGACAGCTCTGATACCACCGATGCAATTGGTGTAGAAATCTAACGTAACACAAGGGAAACAGAAGGGAGAGGGATTGGGAAGAGAAACATAGAGAGAGAGGAGGTAGACAGAACTGTTGCTCTACTATTTATTCATACACAATCAAAAGCACATACAATAGGCATAGGCTCTCTCTTATATAGGCACTAGCCTTATTCATTAATGCTGATTCAGCCATGCACTAAGTCTCCCTAAGTACTAACTGATATTACTAACTCTATATTAACTAATTACCTAACTACCCCTATGGCCTCATAGAATTAGTGTAATGCCACGTCACTGGCCTCATAGGATTAATTGTGCCAATAAATTCCCAATCTAGCCTAACCTAATCCCCAAATTATCTAACCTAATTATATTCACAATCTACATAACAAGCTTTTGTGTATGATGAGCGGTATGAACACATGCTTTTGTTGAGGGGTATGAACACATGCTTTTGTGGATGATGGCATGTTCTTGCGGAAACATATTTAGAGTGTTTGAAGTATTCAATGCCATTGTTAGTGTATAAATCTTGAATATTGGAATGTAATTGGTTCTATATCATAGCATAAAAATTGGGCAATAGAGATGAGACCTCAGACTTGTCTTTTAAATGGTAAGCGCAACAGATAGATATCGTCATCTATGAAGGTCCTTATTATTGGTTCGGTTGGCCCCATGGGTCACCACAAGTCACTTTGTTAGTTGTGAAATATTTTTGTAGGTGTATATTTGTCTCTAAGAAAGGAAGTTCGATGGTGTTTTGCAAATTCACACACCTCACGCTGGATTTCATTGATATTCTGGTTTGCACTTAGATTGGGAAACAATTGCTGGAGGTCTTGGAAATTAGAGTGACCAATCGTCTTTTGCCATAACGTGAAATTGTTAACCTTTGAGATAGATGCAAAATGGCTCACAATAGGTAAATGTCAGTTTGACTTAGAAATAGTTATGCCCCCCATGTTCCTTTGTACTTCCAATTGTTGCTCTAGAGGAAAGGCCCTTCTTGTAGTTTTGGCTCATTTCTGCCTTGACATAACTATTGCATTACTTTTGTCACTAATACAAATAGGAATTCTTCATAATGGAGGTAGCCCAACATCCACAGCCTCAAAAAAGCACACAGAACAATGAACCATGCACAAAGGGAGTTTTGTACATGTTAAAATTGCTAATGTAGAAGAAGCAAGGACAGCAGGGGAATATTGAAGGGTAGAGAAAATAGCTTACTGTAAAAATGTGTAGAAAATAAACTTATTTCACGCTAAGAGCTGTTAAGATAAATTTCCAGTTTTAAATTGGTCAATAACCGTTGGACATTTTGCTCCATAATAAATAATTCAATATTTTGTGCAACAATCACATTAGCTTCCCCCCCCCCCCCCACTTATTGTATCGTTTTCTTTAATGTTGTCACCAACTGAGCGGACAATTTGGAAGGGGGGCGGTTCTTCCAAATTTTTAATTTCATCTTTCATTGAAAATAATTTTTTTATTTATTTATATCTTTTCACGTCTACTCTGGTTTAAAGAGGAAGTCATTTTCAGCTTAAATATTGTGGATCAAATGTTCTCTATTAAACAAATACTTGTTAATACAATTCGGTTTTTCTTATTTACATTGTTGACTTGCTGAGGATGGCTTTTCCATTTGATCAGATGGAAATCAATATATTGTTGCTTCTTAATAAAGCTATAAATGCAGCATACGTAATTTTCATTTCTTTTTTGCACTACATTACATGTCTTGGAGTAGAAGTTGTCATTAATCATTGCTGATTTATTATAGGAATTTGAGTGGGTAAATCACTACTTGTTTTGCTGTAATTTTGAATTTTCTATGCTTGACTCATTTATGATTTCTTTGCAGGCCGTTTTGAATTTGCAGGTCCCTGTAGAACATTCTAAGGAAGTTAATGATTGTAAGCATTTGATTAAGACCTTAATGATGGGTAATTGAGTTCCCTGAACCTTCTGCTGTTCCTTCTCCATATTTTTTTCAATTATTGTCTGCTAATGTTGGTGCTAGTTTCCTTTTTGACTGATAAAGATAGCAGTCTCTCCTTTTTGATAAAAATTAAATATTCAATGTTAAATATTATGGGTGATTGCACTTCCAGGAATGAAGAGTATAATATGGAGCATCACTCACGCACATTTGCCTAGATCTCAGGTTTTGAATGCCTGTGTGAAATAATTATTGTCTATGATTTGGCCTTCATTGCTGTGTTGTAGAGTGTTATTTATGATGATTTTTCTTCTACACATGGAACATTGTAGGTGCTTGTCCTACCATTATCTAATTTACCTTCACCTCAAGCGTTTAGGGGCATGAGAGAAGATGAGGTACTACAGAGGCTGATTATCTTGAACATGAATTTCTATGCTTAATAGTTGTATTTGACTTGATTCTTATATAGGTCAGGAAAGCCTCTGGAGTCCTAAAAAGTGGTGTACACTGCTTAGCACTCTTCAAGGAGAAAGATGAGGAGAAGGAAATGCTTCAACTCTTTTCACAGATTCTGGCTATCATGGAACCTCGAGATCTCATGGATATGTTCTCTTTGTGTATGTCTGAGCTTTTTGACTGCATGATTGCCAACACTCAACTTGTCCATATATTCTCTACCCTCTTAGCAGCCCCAAAAGTGTACCGACCATTTGCTGATGTACTGGTTAATTTTCTTGTGAACAACAAACTTGATGTATTAAAGAACCCTGATTCACCTGCAGCCAAATTGGTTTTGCATCTTTTCCGGTTTATCTTTGGTGCTGTTGCTAAAGCACCTTCTGAATTTGAACGCATTTTGCAGCCTCATGTGCCTGTTATAATGGAATTGTGCATGAAAAATGCGAACGATGTTGAAAAGCCTCTTGGTTATATGCAATTGCTTTGCACAATGTTTAGGGCCCTCCATGGATGTAAATTTGAAATTTTACTGCGGGACTTGATCCCCATGTTACAACCCTGCCTTAATATGCTGTTGACTATGCTAGAGGGGCCAACTGGAGAAGATATGAGGGATCTGTTGCTGGAGCTTTGCTTGACCTTGCCTGCCTGTTTGAGCTCATTGATACCTTGCCTTTCTCGCCTTATGAAGCCACTGGTATTATGTCTCAAAGGAAGTGATGACCTTGTTGGTCTTGGGTTACGAACCCTTGAGTTTTGGGTTGATAGCTTAAATCCTGATTTTCTTGAGCCTAGAATGGCCAATGTTATGTCTGAAGTGATTCTTGTCTTGTGGTCTCACTTAAGGCCTGCTCCCTATCTCTGGGGTGCGAAAGCACTGCTACTTCTTGGCAAGTTGGGTGGTCGAAACAGGCGCTTCCTTAAAGAGCCTCTGGCACTTGAGTGCAAAGAGAATCCTGAGCATGGGCTTCGCTTGATTCTGACATTTGAGCCTGCGACCTCATTCTTGGTGCCGCTTGACCAATGTATAAATCTTGCTGTGGCTTCTGTAATGCACAAAAGTGGTGGTACGGATGCTTTCTACCGGAAACAGGCCCTAAAGTTCTTGCGTGTTTGCCTAACATCTCAGCTCAATTTGTCTGGAACTGTTGCTGATGAAGGTTGTACACCAAAGCAGCTGTCAGCCTTTCTGATGTCTACTTCTGATCAATCATTGAGGAGATCTGAATCACCAGAAGTAAAGGTTAGCTTGGTATTTTGTAGTAAGAAAACCAGAAATGTATTTGAGAACCATGTGTCTTCGCACTGGATTTATATGCTTGAAGTACTTTTCCTTGTTTTTATTATTTTATTACTCCTATTTTAACATTCTCACAATCAACAACACCGACAAAGTGCACAGGTCATTCATTTATGTTTCCTTTGCTGTCTCATTTGTATTGTCTTGTTTGGAGCCTTTGAATTCTTCATTCTTCCTCTTAGGTACTCCCCGCCAAACTTTTGATCTCATTGTATGCTTTGTATTTTGCATCTTAATAGTGGCTTTATTTATGGATTATTTACTGTTACTGCAATTCATAGAACATCTCATTACAGGCTGACTTGGGTGTAAAGACAAAGACCCAACTTATGGCTGAGAAGTCTGTTTTCAAGATTCTATTAATGACTGTCATTGCTGCTAATGGCGAGCCAGACCTTGTGGAACCTACAGATGATTTTGTCGTTAATTTGTGCCACCATTTTGCTGTGATATTTCATGTTGATTCTTCATCCAGTAACGTTTCTACTGCTGCACTTGGGACTTCATCGCTTTCAAATATGGTTCATGCCAATTCTAGACCAAAAACAAATGCTTCTTCAAATTTGAAGGAACTGGATCCATTAATATTCTTGGATGCTCTAGTTGATGTACTGGCAGATGAAAACAGGCTCCATGCTAAAGCTGCTCTTGGTGCATTACACGCGTTTGCTGAAGCACTTGTGTTTCTAGCTCGTACCAAGCATACATATGTCATTATGTCAAGAGGACCTGGCACTCCAATGATTGTATCTAGTCCATCAACGAATCCTGTTTATTCTCCACCACCAAGTGTTCGTGTTCCTGTATTTGAACAGCTCTTGCCCCGTCTTCTGCATTGTTGCTATGGGCTTACATGGCAAACACAGATGGGAGGTGTTATGGGACTGGGCGCCTTAGTTGGAAAGGTCACTGTGGAGAATCTATGCCTTTTTCAAGTAAGGATTGTACGTGGTCTGATATATGTCCTTAAAAAGCTTCCCATATACGCTAGCAAGGAGCAAGATGAGACAAGTCAGATGCTCACTCAAGTTCTTACAGTCGTAAATAATGCTGATGACGCTAATAGTGAATCTAGGAGGCAAAGTTTTCAAGGAGTAGTTGAATTTCTTGCTCAAGAGTTGTTTAACCAGAATGCTTCTATCATTGTGAGAAAGAATGTACAGTCATGCTTGCAACTATTAGCTAGCAGAACTGGCAGTGAGGTGTCTGAATTACTTGAGCCATTGTATCAACCTTTACTCCAGCCTCTAATAATACGGTCCCTCAAGTTAAAGACTGCTGACCAACAGGTATATGCTTTTGCTGACAGCTGTTTTTGGTTGTACGTATAATTTTTGATATCAAGTTATTTATATTGTTGATTACTCGATTATGTCTTTTGTATAGGTTGGAACTGTGATGGCATTAAATTTCTGCTTAGCATTGAGGCCGCCTCTTCTGAAGTTGACCCCAGAGCTAATTAATTTATTGCAAGAAGCATTGCAAATAGTAGAGTCTGATGATAATGCATTGGCTACAAAAACTTTCAACCCAAAAGTGCTGACATCATTGACAAAACTTAGAACAGCTTGCATTGAGCTACTGTGTACTACAATGGCACGGGCTGATTTGAAGACTCCCAATCATTCTGAACTGCGTGCAAAGATTATTTCAATGTTTTTTAAGTCTCTAACTTGCAGGACGCCAGAAATTGTTGCTGTTGCAAAAGAGGGCCTGCGACAGGTAAAAATGACTTATTAATCATTGTTGGACTATATGTTTATGAAGTTTGTATGTCTCTGGTGAAGCTTAACAGATGCTGCTACATGTGTTTTGAAGATGTCTATAGTGTCCTTGATTATTTGTTCTTGATTGTCCGGTCCTTCTATCTCATTCCTTTCTTGCTTATATAGTAGTATAATACTGTAGTGGTAGCTTAAGCTATCCATCTGAAACTGCTACAAGTATAGATTTCTTTATACTTTTGTTGTACAAACATGCTCTTGAACGTTCTGGGGATTTATATGGGTTGTTTTCTTTGTTGCCACTTGCATTTAGGTAATCAATCAAAGGATGCCCAAAGACCTTCTGCAAAATAGCCTTAGGCCAATATTAGTCAATTTGGCACACACAAAAAATCTGAGCATGCCTCTTCTGCAAGGCCTGGCCCGTCTACTTGAGCTGTTGTCCCATTGGTTTAATGTTACATTGGGTGATAAGCTTTTGGAACATCTAAAGAGGTGGCTGGAACCTGAAAAGCTTGCACAGAGTCATAAGTCATGGAAGGCTGGTGAAGAACCAAAGATTGCTGCAGGTTTTACGTCAATCATTTAATCTATTTTGTCAAAATGTTAGTATTCATCTTCCTTAGCTCTCAATCACTGATGCTGTTATTCTCTATTGTCACAGCTATAATTGAGCTCTTTCACTTGCTTCCTGCTGCTGCTTCGAAGTTCCTTGATGTGCTTGTAACCTTAACTATTGATTTGGAAGGAGCTCTTCCCCCAGGACAAGTTTACAGTGAAATTAATTGTCCATATCGCCTTCCACTCACCAAATTTTTAAATCGCTATGCACCCCTTGCTGTTGACTATTTTCTTGCTCGACTAAGTGATCCAAAATATTTCAGGCGGTAAGTTTCAAAGCTAGATTAGGATTATAAACTCATTATAAGATTGAGTGCTGACTAGTTCCCTTCTTTCTTGTTTTTTTTGGGTGGGGAGTGTTTCAATTCAGGTTTATGTATATAATTCGGTCAGATGCTGGCCAGCCTCTGAGAGGTGAACTTGCAAAATCACCACAGAAAATACTTGCAAGTGCATTCTCCGAATTTCTGCCAAAATCTGATGTTACCATGGCTCCTGCATCCACCAGTACACGTTCTGGCATATTAGCAGAAGAGAGCCTTGTTGCTACTTCAACTGATGCTTCCAATCCACCTGCAGCACCTCCCAATGCAACTTCAGATGCTTACTTTCAGGGACTAACACTGATAAAAGCCTTGGTGAAATCCATTCCTGGCTGGTTACAAAGTAATCATATAGTGTTTGATACATTAGTACTTGTTTGGAAGTCACCTGCTAGAATATCCCGTCTGCAAAATGAGCAGGAGTTGAGCTTAGTACAAGTAAGTAATATTATTGATAGACAGCTTAATTTAATATCTGATATGTTTTTGTTGTTCATTGTTGATTTCCGTTTTGGTTCACCTGAAATTTGATTTTACTCTTATACAATTTAATAATTAATTAAATGTTAACATATTCATGAGCTATTGAAATGTATCAATTTATACGTCATTGTACAGCCTTTTTTCCCCTTGCCTTTCACTTGTGCCTTCTTATAATGTCAGGTGTCTTTGTACCCTGTATTTTAGTATCTAGAAATTTTCCGTGAAGTAATTAATCGATGCATAATGTATGATTGCAAGAATATTGCAACTTATAATTATAACACTATGCAAGGATGTTTTTACTCTAAGGTGTGCATTTTTTTATCCACACAGGCACACATACTGATGTGTAATTGTACTTGTGAAAGGAGAGGGAAAGAGGGAAGAAGTAAGAACATGGAATGTTGAAGGAGAATAGGGAAACAGAATAGAGATAGAGTTGAGAAGATGAGGGAGAATAAGAAAAGAGAGCAATAGAGACAAAGGAGATGCAGAATAGTTCATACTGAATGTTCATTCATCAATAATCTGAGCTAATACAATTGAGAAGTGTTATATTTATAAGCCTATGCTATGGTTAGTTCTAACAGCTATCTAACTAACCAACCTACCTGACTATTGTGATTGAAAGATCACATTGAAGCATAGGGAAAATACTAATATTGAATAAAAGAGAATACAAAGCAGCACTTATATTGTTAGGAAATATATGTAAATATATTAGAATTAGGCATATAATTAGGGATTATGATTGATTAGGGAATCAATCATTATAATGAGTCATTAATTATAAGACTCCTCTCTTATGTATAAATACCCTTTTCTTATATGTGAATAGATACACATTTTTGAGAATATATTCCTTTCTCTATCTCTCTCTGGCTTTACCTGGTATCAGAGCCAAGTGGTATGAGAGAATTTATCAACAAAAGTAACAGTATTGAAAACCAGGCTGGACTCGACATGACATGGACCCCAAACATCAGAATAGACTAAATCAAAGGGAGACGCATCTTGTTTATTAACTCGAGGTGCCAAGTGAACACGATGATGTTTAGCAAATTGACATGTTTTACATTCTAAAGATGACAAATGATGGAATTGAAGATACATCATCTTCAGAGAAGACAAAGGCACATGACCTAAATGACAATGAACATCAAAAGGGGACGAACCACCAGAGCATGCAACTAAACGCGGTACCTGATCCTCAACAAAGTAATGGCCACTAGATTCTTAGCCCCTACCAATAACTTCCTTCGTCGTGAGATCCTGAATCAAACAATGGTCAGGAAAGAGAGTGATGAAACAATTTGATTGTCGGGTAAGCTTGCTAGGAGACAAAAGATTAAATGAAAGATCAGGGATATTAAGAACATGGGATAAGGAAATGGACGGGGTAGGTTGAACAGTGCCAGCCAAGAACATGAGAATAAGAACTGTTGGCCATTGTTATATTAGAGGGATTGGCATAAGGCGCATACAAGGAAAACAATGGTGGTTACCTATCATATGATCATTAGCACTTGAATCGATGATCCACTTCGAGGAAGAATTAGCAAGATTAGAAGCAATATTACCTGTAACAAGAGCAACTCAAAAACTAGACTTAGATTCAGCCATCAATCCTCACCAGAAGCAAGTTGAGCTCCACAACAAACTCTCCAAGCAAGATAACCAGCCACAGAAAAGACCAATGCGGAGCAGAAAGCCTCACCAAAGAGGATAGCACCAAGAAACCAAAGAACAGCAACCAAACAGCAAACAGAGAACCCCAAAGACTACCTACTAGAAGCGGACCAGAGTTGAAGAATCACCAAGAAACTAAGTACAATAGCCACAACTACCAAAAGCGAACCAGAGTTGAAGAATCACCAAGAAACCAAGTACAATAGCCACAAAACTACCAAACAGAAGAAACAAGGCCGAAGCAGCCACACCAACCACCAAACAACAGCAGCAACGACCATTGATGGCAAAACAAGACTAAAACAGTAGGAAAAAAACGCCACAAATACCTCTGTCAGTACTTAACTGGAGAGACCTACACCACGAGACAACAGGAAGATGCCAAGAAAAGCAAGTCGACGTCGGAACAAGGAAGAAAACACTGAGATCTCGCCAGAAAGTGGCGTCACGCGCTGGCGTGTGAAAAAACAGGCCAACTGTCGACGGCACATGAGGATCACGCGTCGGTCAAAAACGGATCAGACCGCCTGGGAAATTCCGATTGGAGGGGGGAGACACCGTCTGCGGGGTGCATGTATCTAGGGGCCACCGAACACAGAATCTGAATCGTTCACTCTCTGTCTCACTGTGTCGCACAAACGGGATGCCAGTGGAAAAATATTGAAGAATCAGCAACCCTAAGCTCTGATGTAAAGATTGAGGGATCACATTGAAGCACAAAAGAAATACTAATATTATTGATCCTTAAGCAAACAAGTGGACTAACTCTAACCCCACAAACTAATATAATCAAATCTAGTCAAATCAAATCAAATCATAATGATAAAATATTCATATCAAATCCTAATAGATATTAAGTAAAAACATCAACCCTAATGAAATTAATTTCTTATTTTAATACTAAGCTTTCTATTCTCAACACTCCCCCTAAAGCTGGAAACAACTTGAATATGAGCAGCAATTGATCATCAAGGAAATAATGACCATTAGATCAATAGCCGAGAACTCGATCAACAAAGACTGAGGTAATAATCCACCAGCTTCACCAAGAGCTGAACAACAAAGAGTATCAAATCAAAGTAGAAGCAGCAACAAACTATTATAACTCTGTAATTACGACAGAGTTATGTAGAAGATGATAGAAGAAAGGAGAGGGTGAAAAGGAAAGAATAGAGAGATAGAGGGGTTGAAGAAGAAGAATGACAAAGAGAAACTGAATAGGGCACCATATTATTCCATACTAACAATTTGTTGAATTACAATGGGGGCTGCCTATTAATAATAAGGTAAGGGTAGTTATGCACATATCATGTAAGTGCTAATTGCTAATCCTCTAATGGCTATATCTTAACTACCCTTCTAACAACATTATAAACTGTTATTATAGTTATATATCACAAATAGTCTCACAAGCAACCAAAATAACAACCAACCGTTTCACAAGGGACCAACACAACAACAAACAGTCTTACAAGGGACCAAAGCAACCATACCAAGGATCAAAACACAAAACAATCTTACAAAAAAACCAAAAGTAAAAGAATCATGGTAGTCAAAATTGTCGATCCAACTTGTAAGATATTACATGTTTTTGGGAGGAAAACGTTCCGGCAGGATTGGACTGGAGCAGGATCGCCGTGTAAACTTGTCGGATCGTACAATCGTGGGAGATCTCCGATCCTGCTCGTTGGATCTCAGTCTCAGGTTCCCCCTGTTTTCAGAAGCTTCACTGGCGGTAATGGAGGAGGAGATGTCGCCGGTGACGGTGAAGGAAGCTAAGGTCGCCGGTGACAGTGAAGGAATGGAAGGTGGAGGAAGGAAGGATTGAAGGTCGAAGGTTGGTCAAAGGTCCCCCCTCTTCTGTTCGCGACACTATCGGATATAAATCCTCGTTTGCGTTTTTCAATTTGGGAATGACCTAGGAAGCTGGTCAAAACGCAAGTTTTGACCAGGAACCTATGTGTAAACAAATGAGTTTTCAAAGGGACTAAACTGATATGTTTTTGGAATTTGAGTTCAAACTTTTATTTTCAGAGGGACTAAATGTTATTTTATATGCATATATATATTTTATTATTACAAAAATTTAAAAAGTAAGATCTTTACGATCCGTGCTGATCCCACGATTTACGATCTTACTATCCTCTTCCGATCTTAAGTAAAATCGCGATCTTGACTATCTTGAAAAGAATGTAACTAGAACGTGCAAATCAGATCCCAAGGGAACCAACAAACGAACCCAAACTAGGAAACACAAAACCATAGCACAAGACCACCAGGGACATGCCGGAAAAGAAGAGATGATGTCGGAAGATGAGATTGCCATTGAAATATCGCCAAAAAAGTGACCTACAATTGAAACCTCAAAACTAGAGCATGAAACTACCAGGAATGAACCGAATCTAGAGATTCAAGGCCGGAGAGATGATTAAATTGTATTATCCCTGAATTATAGCTCCTTGATTATAGCTTCTTTATTAGTATTAGTTTAGGAAAGTTTGTATTTCATTTGAATTGTAATCCCATCATTCTTTCGCCTCAGTAATACACGTTAGAGTGAGTGAATTCATTAACCATTTGAATCAATTCTATTTATATGCCTGACATAGTAGTCAATCTCAGATAGCGGCTGGCTCAAAAAACGCTATAGCAGTATAGCGCATTGCAGGATGACCGCTACATCGAAGATACACACATAAATACTCAAAAATAAACATGTACTCAAAATTTAAGGCATATTCATCATTAAACAATAAATAATCCAAATCTCTAAAAGCCATAAACAAAACATTAACATATAAAAGAATTCATAATTAAATTAGTCTTTAAATGCCATAAATAAAAGCAAAAATTCTCTTTAGTCTTCCATGAAATCTTCATCTAAGTCCTTTTCATCATTGTTGCTTTCACCACTACTAGACTTTTTGTTTTCTTCCTCCTCATTGTCACTTTCTTCATCATTTGCCTCTTCCTCTTCGTCTTCCATGGTTCCCTTTCCGTTATTGCTAGTTGAAGGCCTTGGAGTTGAAGTTGAAGTTGCAATCTGTTTATTCTTTAATCTCTGCTTTGCTGCCTAGTGTATGTTTTAGGCTCACCAGCCCCAACTATATCAGCAACAACTCCCCAAGTCAAAGTGTCATCCTCAAAAACTAACTCGTCCTCAGCAACTTCTTCATCTCCACCTATTTCCCCCACCAACCACTTATTACTATCATCAATATCATTTAGAAGAATGGGATCAATCACATCATGAAAGTCAAAGCGTTCTTGAAGAGCTTGGTTATACTTGACAAAAACCAAGTCTTGCAACTTTTGATGCTCAAGCTTGCTTCTCTTCTTAGAATGAATCTGTTGTATAATTTACAACAAAAGAATGTTTATTTTACAAGCACTAATTGAAATTCTATAAAGTAGAATCATTTAAATGAATACTTACATGCTCAAAAGTACTCCAATTACACTTACATCCAGATGCACTACAAGTCAAGCTTAACACTTTGATGACAAGTTTTTGCAAACTTTGAGTAGATGCTCTATACAGCCTCCACCACTCAACTGTAATGAGTGAACTAATTAGCAATTTAGCAAAACCACTAGTTTTAATTATTTTATAATCTAATTAATTTTATAAACGAATGCGCTTTTACTTACCAGGAGCCACAGTGGTCCTTTGTCTTATTGCTAACCTTATACCAAAGTTGCCTCCAGCTCTTTTATATAATGACAAGTCATTTATAATCTTATCTGCCTCTTCTTCAGTCGGTATTAACCTCAATGCATTTATAAAGTCCTGAAGTCACTTCATCAAATTCAATTTCTGGATTTCTATAATACAACTCTGGATTTAGAAAATGAGCTGCTACATGCAATGGATAATGAAGTTGGCTCTCCCATCTTCTGTCAACAATTGCAAAGATCTCCTTGTACTTGTCTTCATTTCCATTAAAGATATTTGAATAGCTTCTTTAGCTCTATCCATAGCTTCATATATGTAACCCATTGCACTCTTTTTTTCATTATCAACAAGCCTAAGAACACGCACAAGAGGCCCCATAGCCTTAAGAGAATAAACAACACCATTCCAAAGTGTAGGCGAAAGTATGGTGTCAGTTGCCCTTTTCCCCTCAGCATCTTTAGCAGCCTTAGACTTGGACCATTCATCTGAGGTGACTATCATTCTAAGGTTATTTTTTAATTTGTGCAACCTTTGTAGTCTAAGGAAGGTTGTAGCAAACCTTGTGACTCCATACCTAACCAATTCAATCTTCTTTGTGTACTTCCTCATCGTGTTCAAGGCCAGTGAGTGGTTATAAATAAAGCCTACTAGACTGATGCCTCTTTGTATTGTCGTTTTAACTTTAGGAAGCTTCCCAATGTCTTCTAACATCAAGTCCAAGCAATGAGCAGCACATGGAGTCCAATAAAGATTGGTTCTTTTGGCTGTTAACAATTTACCAGCTAACACATAGTTGCTGCCATTGTCAGTTACCACTTGAACCACATTCTTTTCCCCAATCTCCTCCACAAAATCATCCAACAGGTTAAATATCTTCTCCCCAGTCTTCATATATGATGAAGCATCAACACTCCTCACAAACATAGTTCCAGATGGACAATTCACCATGAAATTAATCAAGGTTCTATTCTTCTTATCAGTCCATGCATCCGACATAATTGAACATCCAAATGCTGCCCATTCTTTCTTGTGACCCTTCAACATTTCGTTTGTTCGCTCAATCTCCTTAAGTAATGGAACTCTCAATTCATGATAGCTTGGAGCCTTTAGATGTTTACCATAGTTTCGAATAGCTTCAACCATCAACTTGAAGCTTTTTGTACGAGCAACATTGAAAGCTATTCCATTCCTATAAAAGAATTGAGCTATGTATTGACAAGTTCTATCCCTTGCTTCTTTATCATAAGCATCATTTATACTTGTTTGCTTCTTGTTCTTTCCCAATTTGATAGTTGCTTCAGGATTTTTAAAAAGAAGTAAATCCATAGGGCCTTTCACACCTTTGGCTTTCTTGGTAGATGGATCACTTGATGTTGCTGGCCTTTTTCCACTTTTTAAGGTATGAATTTCTTCCATCTCTTCTTCCTCATTATCATCTTGCAACTCACTGTAAGCTTGAGTAACCTTCTTCTCAGTAGCTTCCTTAAGTAGCTTTTTAACTTCAGGTGGACATTTGGTACAAGCATTCACATCTCCTTTAATTCCCATTTGGTGCTTTTTTGCTCGAGTAATCCCACACGTAGTCACCTTTTTACATAAATCACATGTCATACTCTTCCTATTATTTATATCTTTCAAGCTATTCCATTGCCATGCCATATCAATATTTTCACCCGTATGTTTGACCATTCCACAAGAAGAGACTGTGGCTGAAGTTTGTGGTACTGTAGCTGATGTCTGCTGTGAATGGGACGACATTGTTACTGTACAATACGAGTAGATATTTCAAAAATCAGAATGCTTAGAACTTAGAAGTTAGAAGCATTTAACGTTGACAAAAAAAAAAAAAAAAAGAAGCAGATCGACAACACAATACCAAACTCGATGATTCTAGCTTTAACAACTTCGTGCATCTCGCTGACTGGCCTTGCGTACTCAGTTTCACGACTCACGACTGCGTGGACTGACGACTCATGACAGCTTCTTGGGTGTCGCCAAACTTGATGATCTGCGTCTTGCGGCTGTCGACGTAAGTCCCTCATGTCTCTGGATCAGGCTTTAAAACCGTTTCCAGATCCCTCTTGGCGTCATAGTCGGATCCCTCATATCTCGGCGTGACTAACTCATTTTGAAAAAAATAATAATAAATAAAATCGCGCGACGCATGTAAGACGCCGCGCGACTAGCCAGGCCGCAACAGGCGCAACCTTCGCGATGCAAAAACGCACTGCGAAGGTCCGACTGTAGCAGACACAGACTGATCTGCTCCGCTCCACCGCTATAGCGCCGCTATTAACTACTCTGATGCCTGATACTAAGGGTTAGTTCTAACGGCTACCTCTTCTTTTTATATTTATTTATGATTATACAACATTGTTCAAGTCTTAGATTGACGTGACAAAAGATGGTATCAATTTTAGCTTGCTAACTTGCTTTCATGATCATTTTTCTATTGTAGGTTAAAGAAAGCAAGTGGCTGGTCAAATGCTTTCTGAATTACTTGAGGCATGACAAGAATGAAGTGAATGTTCTTTTTGATATACTTACCATATTTTTATATCATAGCTGTATCGATTATACATTCCTGAAGGAGTTTTATATCATTGAGGTATTTTCTCATATCTAAATTTCATCTCGAATTGTCAATTGATTCTTTTATGTGAATCTTATGAAATTTTTTTTTGGTACCTTTCAGGTTTCAGAAGGTTATCCGCCCAGCATGAAAAAGGCGCTCTTGTTGCATTTTCTGAATATTTTTCAATCAAAACAACTTGTTCATGACCATTTGGTGGTTGTAATGCAAATGCTCGTTCTTCCTATGCTAGCTCATGCCTTTAAAAATGGCCAAAGTTGGGAGGTTGTTGATCCTGCTATTATAAAAACAATCGTTGATAAACTTCTTGATCCTCCTGAAGAGGTATATCCTGATCCTATGTGGAATTTAGTATTTCTTCTTGCATGTTTGTGGACCTGTTCATAACTTGTGAAGTCTGCATGATCCAGTTTCTGGTTCAATTAGTTTGGGTCCTCAATGAATCTTTTTCCCATTGTTTAGGTTTCTGCTGAGTATGACGAGCCTTTACGAATAGAATTATTGCAGCTTGCCACTTTGCTCCTTAAATATCTTCAGAATGATCTCGTCCATCACAGGGTGGAATTAATAAAATTTGGGTGGAATCATTTGAAGGGTGAAGACACTGCAAGCAAACAGTGGGCGTTTGTGAATGTTTGCCATTTTTTGGAAGCTTATCAAGCTCCAGAAAAAATAATACTTGAGGTATTGAAGCCTTGCTTTTTCTTACAATGTTAAGTATCCAGGTCACATGTGGAACTCAAAAGTTCCTTTACTTAAGCATGCATCTTCTATGTTTAATGCTTCTGGGATATTAAACTGGACTGGTCATTGACCTGGTCAATGTTTTGGTTTACAGTTGAATGGTTGGACAGTTGAATCGGCCCTAATCAAATTACTATATTTTTAAATTAATACATTCATCACCTAATCATATATGGGGAAAAATAAATGATTATGTATGAAAATGTAAATTTTAATCAAGTTTTTTTTAACATATATTTTTTTATTATAAAAATGACACACCGAACAGATTTTAATTCTCTTCCGATTAATGCATTATTCATTCATTGATAACTTAATATCTTGATATTGAATGAACTAATTATATGTTTCTGGTTCAGTGGATGAACTAATTATTATCAAGTAATGGTATTGATTTTCAACAGAAGATTAAATGGATGGCCCAAAACATTATTTGAATTAAAAATTGCCTTGAGATACAACTTTCAAATTCCGAAATTGTTGAGGCTAGTAGGTGTGGGACCAGTAGTTTAAATTCCAAACTTTCAACTTTATCTTCTCTGCTTCTTGAGAAGCACAAATGCATGCTTTCCTATAGAAGTTTCACTAATCTAAGATCATTCAGTGGCTCCACATGAGGTCTTATTGGGACCCTCAGCCTCTTCTTCCACGCCTTTTTCTTTTTTGTTTTCCTCTTGCTCCTCACAAGGTTCCAACGAAAAGGCTCTGATTTATGGCTTTGGAGAGTATCTCAACAAAATTATAAATTCGTAGATTTTCAGTTGGCTTTCACTTGGATTTGTCATTACTCAGATTCAAACTACAGATGAAATCTGACTCTCCATGATTCCATCGTCTTCTCTCAACTTTCCTGCAAAACTCCTTTCAAGCTCCAAGATTTCTAGCAAACTTGCAGCGCAACACAAGAATAAAAGAAGCTTGAGGTCTGTGTACTGTAATGTTTTGCTTGGATGGGGAGAAAATGGGAGAGGAAAGAAGTTGTTCTCCTGCTTGGATAGGAGAGAAATTGGGGGAGAATAGAAAAATGGGGAGGAAAATGAGTGGGTCCCACACCCCATTTCCCCCCCAAAATTGCTCTCCACAAATGGAGAGATTTGGATAGAATATGTATTGTCCAAGTTAGCCCTACACCACCCCTCCTGTCGTTTCATTTTTTACAATGCAATGACCCTGAGTCGTTTCTTTTCCTTTTTTGAATGCAATGATATTGAGTCCTTTCCTGCATTAGTTGTATTTTAAAAATAAATTAATAATATTGAAAAAGTTGTTCTATTAATTTCTGTATTTTTAATTTTTTAAAAAAATGTATTTAATTTTTTATATTACACTTCAATATTTTCATTTTTATATTATATTTTAAATATAATTATCCCTTTTTTATTTTTATGGTAAAAAATAATTTTGTTGTTGTTGATACTGTATAATTTATTTTTTTTATTTTTTTTATAATTAATTTTAAATAATATCTTTATCATGTTAAATTATTTGATAATGTTAATATTAAAATGATTCTTTCAATGTGATACTTTGTTTATTTTTAAATATGATTATTTATTATAGGGGTAAGGATATTTTAGTCATCAAATATTTGCTCATTTTCTTTCTCCCTGTTTTCTCTCACTCATCCAAACAAGAAGAGTCATTAAATTTTTCTCGTCATTATATTTCCTCCTAGCTTTTCTTTCCATCCAAGTGGAGGGTAAAACCACTTTCCAAACCAACAAGCTATTCGTTGAGGTCGTCATCGGCCTCACCTCTGAAAGAAAGAGAATACAAGTTTGAATCCCGGGAGGCACACTTGTTAGTAGAGGTGAAAACCCTTGCGCTTTAAGCCTCGAAAAGGGAAAACAGATAGAAAGAAGACAAAATAGTGAAATGAATAGCCAAGAGTGATAATTCCTCCTCTGGCTCTTGTCCATTATATAATGTATTGGGTATAACAATATGTTGTTACAAATGAAACTTGACCATCAATGTGGCATATACAAAGATATACAAAGTTTGACAGCTAGCATATCTACAACAATCATTTACAAATAACTAATTAGTTATTAATTCTAACATTCCCCTCAAACGAGAGGGTGTGGGGCACACACCAAGTTTGTTCCTAAAATAAGAGAACTGAGAGTGAGATAAGGCTTTAGTGAAACAATTAGCTACTTGATGAGATGAAGGCACATATTTAACCTCAATTGATCTAGACAAAACTTGATCTCTGATAAAGTGTACATCTATTTCAATTTGTTTGCTCCTAGCATGATGTACGAGACTTGAAGCAAGAGCTTAAGCACTCAAATTGTTACACCATATTATTGAGGGTTGGTGAATGTAAACACCAGTTTCTATCATTAGAGAATTTAGCCATTTAAGTTCTGCTGCCCCATCAGATAGAGATCGATACTCAGATTCTAAGTATACCTTTTGTTTCTTGGAACACCAAGATACAAGTGTTCCTCCTAAGTATACACAATATCCACCCATGGATTTTCTATCATTAATATCTTTAGCCCAGTCAGCATCTGTAAATGCCATCAAACGAAAAAATCCTACTGGTTTGATATGTAAACCATAATGAAAAGTGTGGTAATTATATTATTTTAGTATTATTAGATTAGTCGAGATAAGATCCTAGAATCTAGGAGTTAGTTAGATCAGATTCTTGTTTTCAATTTTTGAATTCCCTAGAAGTCCTCAATCTGTTGCAACAGATTGCTCTCATTGTATCCTATATATTTCACACGAAGTAATGAGAAGATTTATTGGACTATAGTTAAGTCCTAAATTTCTACATGGTATCAGAGCAAGGTTAAATTCCTAAGGAAATTAACAGTTCTGTGCTGGTTTTCCGGCGCTGGTGACTCGCTGCTTTATTCAGAATTTCAGAGAGGCAGTGAGTTACACAGCGCCGGGAGACACCCACTTTCACCATCGCCGTTTGTTGGGTCATTTAGTCGTCCAGTCCGTGATTTCAATCCCTCATCTTGTTTCCGTAGTCCGCCACTTTCACCATCGTTGTCTGTTGATTCAGCAAGTCGTCGCCACTGTCTGAAAGAAGAACAGATCAAATTCGATCTTCCTTTCCTTCCTCATTACCAACAACCCTCCATTCACCATCAGTCGCGATTTCAGTCATTTATCATCATTGTCTTAGCGCTCCCTGGGTTCTCCGTTTGTCAAACCCAGCGTCAACATTTTCTGTCTGTGCCTCCCATAGAGTTTTTTCAACCAGCAGTTTCGGTGGTAGTCATTTAACATCCACCATCATCTTCGTCAACAAAGAAGTGATTGGGGAAGCAGAACTCAAAACCAAGTCGAACCAGAAGCAGACAAAATTGGGAATTCTGGCGAAATTCCCAGGTTTCGGTGAGTGCTCCGAAAAGAGGAAAAGAGGAAAAGAGCGCCGTGGTAGGAGAACTCCGAGCAACACATATTGCCACCTTCACCATCGGCGACCTCGACCTCACTGCCGGAAAACCAGAATCAGCTCTCGATCGCCGGCAAGTTCGATCCAGAATCAGCAACAGTCGAGTTCGGAAAACCAAAATCGACCCCAGATTAGCATTCTCACACCATCTTCTTTCTTGGATCGAGCCAAAGACGATGGTTCACATCATCACCGTCGCCGTGAAGAGAAGAAGACGGGAGACAGAGAACACAGCCTCGAGACCTTCTCCTTACTGACGGCGAGAACCAAAGGCAGAGCAGCGCCAGAAAACCGCCAGCAAACCAGCACCTTCTCATCCGTCCTTCCTCGTCAAAGTCGCAGATTGAAGGAGGAAAAGAAGAAGAGAAGGTAGTGAGACGCATGAATAAGAGAAACGAAGAAGTCTGGATCTGACCTAAATCATTATTATAACAAAAAAAAGGTGAACAGTGCTGGATGAATAGTGTCCACCGAGATTGGGTCCCACATCATGTTCCCATCACATGGCGCATAGGACATTGAAAATGTGTTGTCAGATGCGACCATTTGAACTTAATGATTCCTGGGTGCCACATATTTGACAAAATGAGTAAAAGTGGGTAGTAGTGGGGACTAGGGATCACTATGTGCAAGAGTAATCTAGGCACCTTTGAGACTCAAATTTATGGTCGATATCGTGATAATTATTTCCAGTTCACTGTTATCAATCATTAGTCACTGTACTGTTCATCGACACTATTCCTTGTTGTTCATCCATCTGTTCGTCTTCCATTTCAATGTGGTTATTAGGACCTGCCTTTAAATATTTGTGGTAGGACCAATATGTCATTTATCATCAAGTTGAGTCAAAATGTCATTTGTCAAGTCTGACATCGTGCTTTGGAGCTCATTCAATGACCGTCCTCCAGAGCCCGTCCGACGCCGTACTCCGGAGCCCGTCCGACGCCGTCCTCCAGAGCTCATCTGACAAATTTACAGGGATAAGAACTAGAGAAATGGTGGTTACACCCCAAGCAGTTATGGGCAGTTAAGGGACCTTCATCTTCGTCCTCAATTCGTGAGCACAGTTCTTCATCAACAACCCATTTCATTGTCATTGTCGTCGAGCCTTTCATCGTTGTTGGTGGTAGTTCCTTTGTCATCATGCTCCTCAACTCATCTGACGACTGGTCCCGTCGTCCTAGACTCAACGTATTTTTGAAGATTGAAGCACGCTGCCCGTCGAACTTGTCGCAGCCGCTGTCTGTCTCCCGACGTAGTCAAGTATTTGCTGGTCTCTAAATGGGCCTCTGAGACTGAAGAAGTACAAGCCTAAGGGGGAGTGTCAGTGGTATAAAGTTGTATAGGCAAGTTGGACATAATTAACATCTATGATCCAACTTGAGGGGGAGTGTGGTAATTATATTATTGTAGTATTATTAGATTAGTCAAGATAAGATCCTAGAATCTAGGAGTTAGTTAGATCAGATTCTAGTTTTCAATTTTTAAATTCCCTAGAAGTCCTCAATCTGTTACAACATATTGCTCTCATTGTATCCTGTATATTTCACACGAAGTAATAAGAAGATTTATTGGACTACAGTTAAGTCCTAAATTTCTACAAAAGTACCCTTTAGGTATCTTAGAATTCTCTTAACCCCTTGAAAGTGCACCTCAATTGGTTTAGCAAGAAATTGGCTGAGCTTATTAACAGAGTATGCTATGTCAAGTCTAGAGGTTGTTAAATATTGTAGTGATCCAAAGGCTCTTCTATATAAAGATGGGTCTGTCATTACTTTCCCATCTTCAACTGAACACTGCCCTACCAGTAACCATGGTTGTTGGCACAAGAGCATAGTCATACATGCTAAAGCTCATTGATGGAAATCGGAGCGCCAGCCAGAGCAAGATGATCGGTGACACTCTTCATACGCGTCAGGTATTCGGTCATAGTAAGACCTTGCTTCCTGGTGTTGTGGAGCTCAGAACGATAGATCATGATCCGTGACTTGGACACCGTCGAAGTAAGAGCTCAAAGGCGATGCAACAGTGTTGAAGTTGAGTGGCAACATCCTGAGTCATGGTGTTGCGAAGCCAGCCAATGAGCATACGTTGGATGGAAAACCAGTCTTCAAATGCGGGATTGGACGCACCCTCGGTTGAATCTGGCAGCACGATCGTCATCGGAGGAATAGGAGTTGCGGCATCAATGTGTGCCTGAAGGCAATTGCCCTGAATAGGCGATAAGACAACCGACACCTAGACTGGATAATTTGTGCGATCCAGCTTCTTGATCGACAAAGTTTGGCTTGAGGATTGAAAGAGGCCGTTGGTTTTGGGGCCAGCGGAGGGTACAAATAAGGACGAAGTTGTATCAGAGGTAGGCAACGAAGAAGACGCCATCGCAAGAGAGAGGAAAAAAAATCAAGTCTTTGGTACCAAGATATATGAAGACAATATTGTGAAATGAATAGCCAAGAGTGATAATTCCTCCTCTAGCTGTTGTTCTTTATATAATGTATTGGGTATAACAATATATTGTTATAGATGAATCTTGACATCCATGTGGCATATACAAAGATATGACAGCTAGCATATCTACAACAATCATTTACAAATAACTAATTAGTTATTAATTCTAACAAAAATCTTGTCCATATCAAAAAACAAAGGGTTAAAGACCTAATTTGCCACGAAAGTTTTGCTAAGGGAGCGCCCAGCACCCCGAAGTATTTTTGGTATCATTTTTGCTCCGGAAGTTTACAAACATAGCAATTTTGCCCATCAGTTGATCTTGACCGTTGGATTGGTATTATTTTTACCTCGGAAGTTTACAAAAATTTTCTCCTAAACAAAACTTCCGGAGCAAATTTGCTCCTAAAAAAAAATCCTCCGGGCCATATTTGCTCCATTTTGTAAACTTCCGGGGCAAAAATGATACCCAAAATACTTTCGGGCGTTGGGCGCTCCCTTAGCAATACTTCCGTGGCAAATTAGGTATTTAATCCAAAAACAAAACCACTTTCCAATTTTTTTTCCTTTCCTATATATTTTCTAGGCCTTTTTGTCCTTTGATAGGAACTAGAAAGATTAACCAAAATAAGTGCTAAATAATACTGGATTTGATAGATAAGAACTTTTCCAACTCAGTGGGAGGAGGTTACACAAATGGAAATACAACTCACACACAATCTGATTCTGACCTAGCAATTCGAGAGGCTAGCACTCTTACTCAAAGATGCCCCTCTTCTCTTATAACTAACAACTAAATAGACAGAGCAAGTTGGTCATCGCAGGACCCCAAAAACAACCTCATACAAGGTTAAAGTCTATCCTAGGAAATAAAGCATGCTAGGTCTGCTTAAAACACAAAAATAGTAAAGGGTTGGGAGTCAACGCCTAAACCATCAGAAAGCATTTGTGTCTTTGGTTTGACTTTGCCTTTGCCTCCTTTTATAAGTATTCTTGGCCCATTGGAACTTATCATCCTCCCTCTCCTTTTCTTTCCTCTTCTTCGCTGTGTCTCCTTCAAACTTGTCAAACTGCAGGTTTTATCCCATTCAAAGCCAAATTTTTTGGTATAAGGATGGTTCTTGTTTTCTTCATTTTCTGGATGGGACACTAGACCCATTCCTGGTTCAACCAAATGAACCATCCAGTTCAGTCTGGTTCCCAAAATCATGCTTCTGGGCTAGTTCTCTTCCCAAATTGGTTGACTGGTTTCTCTGCATGTGGGAGTGGGAGTGGGAATTTAAGATTGGAACCTTGCACAAAAAGTTTTTAGGCATTTCGTGATTATTTATTAACTCATTTTCTTGTTTTTTGTTTTCCTCTAAAATGATAGTTTATTATGTTATATCTTGAACTATTTGGTGCGTGTATTTCCTGGCTTAAATTATTTATGCCACACCCTTGCAGAGAAGGTTGTTGTAACATGTATGCATGGGACTGGCTTATTTTATGTCATTTCTTTATTCTGTTTTCTTGGCCTATTGTAATTGGAAGTGGTAATTCTGATATTTGTTTGCAAGTTTGCTTGAATGGAAATGAAGAAATCTTAAAGAATTTGCTGCGTTTCTTTTGTACTTCCAAGGACTCCTACAAAATTAGATTTGTTAAAATCAACATACTACTCAGCCAGGCTCACTTGGAGACTTTCAAGTTTGATCTATAGTCAGTCTGGGGATGAGTTTTTGAACCGCATGCAAATATGTAATATGTTTATGCGTATTTGTATATATTGTCCTCCATTACTCTAACAAAAATTTGGAACTGCAGGTTTTTGTAGCACTTCTTAAGACTTGTCAACCAGAAAATAAAATGTTGGTCAAGCAGGCTCTTGACATATTGATGCCAGCATTGCCACGACGTCTGCCTCTTGGTGATTCTCGGATGCCCATATGGATACGATATACTAAGAAGATCCTAGTTGAAGAAGGTCATTCAATTCCTAACCTTATTCACATATTCCAGCTTATTGTTCGCCATTCAGATCTCTTCTACAGCTGCAGAGCACAATTTGTTCCTCAAATGGTGAATTCTCTGAGTCGTCTTGGATTGCCATATAACACCACAGCTGAAAACAGACGTCTTGCCATTGAGCTTGCTGGATTAGTTGTTAACTGGGAGAGGCAAAGGCAAAATGAAATGAAAGCTGTAACTGATGCTGAAGCCCCCAGTCAGATCAATGATGACTTCAATCCTAGCTCAATTGATGCTAAGCGATCCATAGGTGGGTCTACATTTCCTGATGATGCAACCAAGCGAGTAAAAGTGGAACCTGGTTTGCAATCCCTATGTGTCATGTCACCTGGTGGTCCATCATCAATTCCTAACATTGAAAGCCCGGGATCTGCTAGTCAACCTGATGAAGAATTTAAACCAAATGCTGCTATGGAGGAAATGATCATCAATTTTCTTATCAGAGTGAAGATTTCTTTTAATAATATTCTTTTACCTTTACATAGTGTTGACACTGTCAAGTTAAGAACTCCATAGGTTCTGCCATTTGTGAGGAATTTATATCCCATATGTAATGGATTAAATGGGTCCTGGGCCCTCTGGTAAACTTATTTTAAGTAGTGCCAATAGTTTTGACATGAGCACTACTGCACTGTTATCTTTACCTGCCCTTACTTGTCTTTTAGCCCGAAACAAGTACATGTGCATGCATGAATGTGATTGAAGTGCTAGTTGATGCAAAATTGAAACTTAAGTAAATGCATTATGATTGATCGACCTCACTTAGTGGTATAAGGCTTATTGTTGTTGTGTGATGATTGATTGTATCTTTAGCAACCCTCCACTCCTCAGTACTTAATGTTTATGATTATTAACTTAATGGTGAAATTAGGTTGCATTGGTTATAGAGCCTAAGGATAAAGAGGCAAGTGCTATGTATAAACAAGCTTTGGAGTTACTTTCACAAGCTTTGGAGGTGTGGCCAAATGCCAACGTAAAATTTAATTATTTGGAAAAGCTGGTGAGCAGTATTCAACCATCTCAGGCAAAGGACCCTTCTACAGCTCTCGCACAGGGTTTGGATGTCATGAACAAGGTTTTAGAGAAACAGCCACACTTGTTCATAAGAAACAACATCAACCAGATATCTCAAGTAGGCCTTTGTTTTCTTTCTTTGATTTTCTGTATAAATTATAAATGTGTAAAAAGTCATTCTTGTTTCCTCCCAGATTCTTGAACCATGTTTCAAGCATAAATTGTTAGATGCTGGGAAGTCTTTTTGCTCCCTGTTGAAGATGATCTTTGTTGCTTTTCCTCCGGAAGCAGCTACATCACTAGCAGATGTAAAGTCGTTGAACCACAAGCTAGATGATTTGATACAAAAGCATGTATCTGCTGTCACCGCTCCTCAAACACCTGGTGATGATAATGTTGCTAGCTCATTTAGTTTATTATTGCTTGTTATTAGAACCTTGACGGAGGTGCAAAGAAACTTCATTGAACCTTCTCTATTAGTTTGCATCCTTCAACAATTACAACGTGATATGGGTTCATCAGCAGGATCTCATTTAAGACAAGTAAGCAGCATTTTTCCTTTTTTATTTTCATTCTATCTTTGGTTTCATGGGTTTCAAGATTGAAGAGATATTAAATTTTTTTAATCAGTGGACATTGGGGAGTATTGGGGAGTGCAGATTCATTCTTCTTCCCCGACAATGAACCTCCTTGGCAGGGGGGACATATTCCCATTCCATCCCATCATCCTTCTATTCCTTCCATGCTCTACATCTGATATGTAAATATAATAATGGGTTAAAAGTTAGTTACAGTTAGAGTTAGTTAGGGATTAAAGGATTAGCCTTAGTTAACCGTTAGAATTAGTGGAAGGCAGTGGTTAATGGGGGTCGAGGCTATAAATATACTTAGCCCTATGCCTAATCAATCTTGTCAATTATTGTTTTGCCTAATGAGAATGTCATAGCTATTTAGTTTCTTCTCTGTCTCCCTTCTTCTCCTCTAACTGTTTCTTCTCTCTTCCCCTCTTCTCTCTCATTTCTTTGGTTAATACCATAATAAGTGGTATCAAAGCAGTCCTTCATTGGTTGTCTCTCCTACCCTATCTGCTTTCTCGATTAAAACCCATAATAGAACCATGCCTCCCCCTTCTTTCTCGATTAAAACCCATAATAGAACCATGCCTCCCCCTTCTTTCCAACACTCTGATGAAAACTAGATGTGGCTACGACAAAAAGGCTGTGTCAAGGAATTTAATGCTTTCTTTGATGATGCCATGAGTAAATTAGAGCTCCCAGGAAAGTATTTTGTCATTACATGTGGTTGGGCTAAAGAAGGAGATAGCAGATTCCGTTCATTTATTTCACCGATGAACCATGCACAAAGCCAAGATTCTAGCCTAAACGCAAGAAATCACGACCAAAAGGCAAGCAGAGAAGGCAAGGAAAGCCTTGGAGGAGCAAGAAGGCTTGGCTACTCTAGAAAAAGATGGGTCTTGTTCAACCAACTCCCAAGAAAAAGCTATGAAAATACCATATACACCCATGCAGGAAGCATCGCTAACTCAAGAAGACTGTAACATGATTTCAAGAATGGCCAAAGCTCTTTAAGCGATATTGATTTCAGTTTGCCCTTCAACTTGAAGAGTCCGATAGCTTCGAAGAATAGCATGATGGAGCAAGACGAAAACGCAAGATAGTTTCGCGCAGCTTAGGTCTCTCCAAGATGGGTTAGTCACTGTCTCTCGCAACCTTGGAATGTCGACAAGCATGAAGACAGTGTCAAATGAAGTCTGGATTGCAACATGTGGTTTGGGAAGCACGTAGTTGACATATGGAGGATGTGGGTCGTAGTCGTTAAAGTCTAAAGGTTCCATCTCAAAGAAGGGTGACTTTTGCGTGCGGGCTTCAATGAGTATGAAACTGTGTGTATGTGACAAGTTCAGAAGTTTTTGTGGTTAAAAGAGATTCCATTTGGAAAGTCATAAACACTGCATTTCCTCACCTTCTCTGAGTGTCAATAGATATTTTGAAGGTGTCTGTGGGATTTTCATGCTAAATTCTTAGTTTGAACAATCCAAGACGCAGCCATTTACTTTTTTGCTGGTACCAAAGAAGCAGAACTTGAAGGCGAGATTAGTTGTGATATTCAGAACTTGGAAGTTTCTGGAATTTCAAGTCACTACTATTTCAACCTGATGAGCACAACCGTGATGGGAAGGAGAAAGAAGAGTGAAAAAGCTTGATTCAAACAAGCCACCGTCAACCAAAGCTTGGTTTGAACAAGCCACCTTCAATCACCACCTTCACTGAAGTCTTCTAATCATGTCAAACACACCGTCGGCATCGCAACTCAAGGGGAGTTTGAACTAGAACAATCAACTACTACCACTATCTAGTCTGACGTGGAGTAAAGACCACTGTCACTTTTATCTTCTTATTGGTTTCTTCATCGTGAGTGAGAAGGAAAGAGAACTTGACGCTATCTGAATTGACAGCGACGTAGAAGAATGAGAAGGTTGGAGAGGAGGAGCCGTGACTTGAAGCATGAACTGGATAGCTCGAATGCAACTTGAGTAGAGGAGCCTGAGTTTCGATCATCATCGGTGAGCACCTCCGGCGAACAAAAGCCTATACAAAGAGAGTCGAAACACTTTGTAAACGGTGATCCCAAACACCACAACTGGAGAAACTCGGAGCAGAGTAGTCCGTTGTCACTACGATTTTCAGCACCGTAAAAAAGTTCAAGAGCTCAGAAAAATTCCAGTGTCACCTTCATCTTCTGCTTTGTCCTCCATTTCCGGCAATCTCTCTTTAGCTTCACAGGATCATCGTGAGCAGAAACAGAGCGATAAAGAGGAGAGAAAACTCAAACTAGAGCTTGAAGAGAGAGAGGCGACAAGACTTCACCACCATTGGAACCGGCCACCCTTAGGCTGTGGCTTTGAGAGCTCAGATCTGGGAGTAGATTCGGGAAAATAAAGGAAGAAACAAACTTCCAACTCTACCAAGTAGGGTATGTCTAAAACAGACCTAATCTTGAAAAAAAAAGGTCAGACTTAAATGGTTCACACTTGATCTGTTATAAAACGCTGGGTTTTTTGATAGAAGACTAAACTGCTTTTTTAGAAATTCGAGGATCAAACTGTCATTTCTGAAATTCACAGGACCAATCTGTCATTTATCAAATTTAGGGACCAAATTGTCATTTCAAAAATTCGTAGGCCTCTGAGACTCAAAAAGGAGTACAAGTCCAGCAAAATAAGTGGACCTCTGAGACTCAAGAAGTACAAGCCTAAGGATTTTGAAGACTCAAGCAGTTATGAGACCTTCATCTTCGATCTTATCGTAGCCGCTGCCTGTTGATCTTGTCGCTGCTGGTTACTCTCAATGTTGTCGTGTATCTGCTGCCCATTCATCTTGTCACAATTGTAACTCCTAACATCGTTGAGACTCCAATAAGTTGCATAAGTAAGTTGGACATGATTAACATCTATGATCCAACTTGAGGGGGAGTGTGGGAATATTATATTATATTATTGTATTATTCTCCCTAGGTTGTAACCTCTCCTCTATTCTCTCCTTGTTCCTCTCCTAAACTTCCTCCATCAGTTACTCCTTAATTTGTTTAGTCTTATCTCTCTATTTTGTATAAGTAGGTATTGTATCACAACATTTACTACTACAATGAGAATACAATTCTTCTCTCATAAATTCCACAATATTTTCAAAATTTATCTGTGTCTTTACTGCTGGATACCACCTACTTTTCTGTAATGTCAGATGAATATTGGGGCTTTGTTTTTGAAGAAAATGGCCCAAGTTCATTGCTGTATAGGGTCATTCCTATCAAGCCTACAAATATGGCCTGAATTTTGCTACAAGGTTCAATGGGGAATTGATTATAATGATTTTTTGAAGGTTTTGCTACGTAAGTGAGACAGGAAAGGAGGAATAGTGTGCACCAGTGCTAAAACGCAATCTGAAGGAAAAAAGCTTTTGGGTACTAGATTCCAAGTCACAAAGATTTCTCCACTGGCTAGAAGCAGTTTCAAAGTCTAGTACTTAAGTTTCTGTGTAATTCTCAAAGTTGTATTTTTGTTATTGTTTCAGGATCCCTGAGGGCAAAAATATTTTGGGAGGGGGTATTGATATGTAAATATAATAATGGGTTAAAAGTTAGTTAGGGATTAAAAGGATTAGCCTTATTAACCGTTAGAATTAGTAAAGGCTGTGGTTAATGAGGGGTCAAGGCTATAAATATACTTAGTCCTTTGCCTAATCTGTCTTTTCAATCATTGTTTGGTCTAATGAGAATGTCATAGCTCTTCAGTTTCTCCTGTGTCTCCTTTCTGCTCCTCTAATTCGCCTCTTTCTTCTCTCTCATTTCTTTGGTTAATACCAACAACATCCCCTAGAACTCCCATCATCCTTTTTCCAAGCACATTGTAGGTAAGGCAGCATTCATATTAGGCTTTGGGAGTGGACCTGACCCTGCCTATTATATGCAAGTCTATTCTGGCTTTTGAGAGTCCTTTTTTACTGCCTCAGTTTGATTGTATTTTTCCTCACATACCAATTTGTTAATGTATTCTGATAAAAATACTATAGATATTCAGGTATTAACTTTCCTTTGAACTTATTTTATTAGATGGAAGTAATGCTATATTTAAGATGATAAAATGGAGAAAAGATTTGTACGCCAACTAAGACATATAACTGTTCAAAATAAGAGTATGTTATCCTAATCACAATAGGATAACTCTATTCTAATTAAAACTAAACAATCAGCCCTTTTTTCCTTAATTTAAGCTAATCCTAAATGTTTAGGAATGTTTTCCAAATAGATATATAAAACACAAATAAGTTTTAATTAAATAGATATGTATATAACAGCAACAGCCACCACCACCACCACCTCCTTTTGAATCAGTGTTTATTCCAAATACTCTCCTTCAGGTTGGATATGTCTGCTTGGAGCTTTTCTCCAAACATTGTGAATTGTCTTTTCCAAGACCAAGTCCTACTTGAGCAAGATGGTTTTTTTCCCCAATTCTTATATTCCCTGTCTTTTGATGCCATTGTCTTCTTGTTTGGAAGTCAATTGGATTGTGTGTACCATGAACCACCATGGTTTAGTGTTCTCATACCTCCCTCATTCCTCACTTTTATCAACTATTGGTTGGTTGGTTGGCTCTTTCAGTTACGAGTGTGATAAGAATGATGTAGAGAAGTAGAAGATTTAGGGAAAAGAAGAGAGAGGAGACGGAGGCGAGAGACAAAACTGCTTTCCTTGTCATTCATTGATACACATTGCAAAATCATAAAGAATCTCACAGTGATACCCCATCAATTTGGAAATCTAGTACATTTGAAAAGTTGTTTTCAACTTCTGGTCCAACAAATATTTCAAACTCTGCTAGTATGTTCTAATCACAAAGTGTCTCTCCTCTAAGTATTGATGCCAATGCTCTACCCCTTGCATCATAGCAAGTAGTTCCTTCTCATAGATAGATAAACTGTGATGTCTTAGGGCCAACCCCTTACTGAAAAACGCCTAGGGCTGTCCTCCCTGCATTAAGACAGCACCTATATCAGTAGAGCATACATCAGTTTCCACCTCAAATGGCTTGGAAAAATCAGGTAAAGCCAAAACAGGAGCTGTACTTAGAGTATTCTGCAACAGCCTAAAAGCCTCTGCTGCTGCTTGAGACCATTTAAACTGATCCTTACGAAGGAAATTTGTTAAAGGTCTTGCTAGAATATTGTAATCTTTAATAAACTTACTGTAGTAAGCAGCTAACCCAAGGAAAGAACGTAATTGCTTGACCGTAGATGGTTCAGGCCATTCAACCATTGCCCAAGGAAAGAACGTAGTTGCTTGACCGTCTCATCACTGTGACGTTACTGTCATATATCCATCCATATCCACCTACAATTGTACTCTTAAGTTACTATAAACGTTATTGACATGATGATGCTTAGTGAACTTCATAATTAATATTGCTACTTTTTTGTATATTAGGTCTATATTCCATTTCAAGTTTTTTTATTTACGATATAGTATTTCTTATTTTCGCCCCCCGTCATTAAAATTGTTGGGTCTGCCACTGACGATAGGGGAAGCAAATGGGGAAGAACTTTCTTGTATTACCCGTGTTTCCAACAGACCTCATACTTGCCTTTCTATTTCATCTTTTTGAATGGTTGGGTAACGGTAAGGTCACAAGTTAACTGTGTCAGCCCCCTCCTTTAATATCATAGGATGATTGTGGTTCGGTCTTAGGGGTGGTAGTGCTTTAGGTTCTGCAAAAACATAATCAAATTCTTTAAGTAACTTCGTCACACTACTAGTAGCTTCAACACTTCCATTAGAGACGGTACATGCCGCCATTCATGCTCATCCAATGACTGTAGAAGAAAAAGTTGCTGCCCTCAGTCTTAGGCTCATGAATTTTGTTAACTACCTTGCTGCTGGGTGGAGGATTTGGCTTCAAAGTGTACATAGACCCTTATATCTAAAGTTCATAGATAAATCATCATAGTTCCAAGGAGCATGTTGAACTACTTCTTGCAACCAATGTAACCCCAGAACAATGTCATACGTTTTGATCCATAACTCTCAAATCAAAAACAAAATCTTGGCCTTGTGTTTTCCATTTAAACCCTTTCAATATACCAAAAAGTTTCAGTTTTGTACCTCTTGCCACTTCAACTTCACCTTCTCCCATGGAGTCTCCCTTCCAACCCAATTTTCGAGCCAGTGCATAGTCCAAATACCCATGAGAAGCTCCATTGTCAATCAGGACTTGGACTGCATGCCTCCCTACATAGCCTTGGATTCACATAGATACCACACCTTGAATTGCTGTAAGGAAATTTGCAAACACTGATCAGGTTCAGGGTCCATAACTTCCTCTGGATATGACTCATCTTCATCCGGTGGAGTTGTAACCTCCCTTGCTCCATCAGGGTCTAATTCTATCAGCTGCAGTTGTATCTTCTAGCGTTGAGGGCACGTATGTACATGTGAAAACGGTTTCTGACAATAGAAACAAAGGTTTCAAGCCCGTAGATCATCTAAATCATCCCCATTGTACGCAGATGCCTGTTTCGCAGTATAATCCCTTGTTCTGCCCAATGAAATTGTTAAGAGCCCATATTCGAGTTGGCATAGGATTTGCCAGAGTACCTATTGGTTTTGGCCAGAATTGATGATCTCGACTCAGATGTTTGTGGCCCACTTGAAAAATATGAGTTCTTGTTCGTTTTCCATTTGAACAGAGGACTCGTCGAGTCGTTGTAAGTCTTGTGTGTCATTGCTTTTGAACCCGTTTCCTCTTGAACGTTATATTCATGAATTTGCACAATCCTTCTGGTGTCTAACGAGGTACGTGGTTGTTGAAGATGGACTTGCTGAGCACAATCGCTGTGAAGTCCCTCGATAAAAGCTTCAATGGCATGATCTTCACTCAACCTCAATTTGTAGCAGAAAACGTCAAAATCGTCATTATATTCATCCAGTGATCCTGTCTAATACAAACGTTGGAATTCGTTCATAGGAGACTTGAATGGTGATCCAAATCGAATCTTAATGGCTCGTTTGTATTCATGCCAAGAAACCACATGGCATGCTATTCTTCCATAAAGGCTTGATGCCATATGTAGCCCTTGTCGTCCAGATTAACGCTCGCTAATCGAATCTCCAGTTGTTAGGAGTGCCATCGATCTCGAAGTATCGTTCACAATTATATAACCAACCTTCAATATCGTGACGTTGGAATCATGGGAAATCAAATTTGGTTAACCTGGTCGGAGGAGTATACTCATCTGCCATTCTTGGTTGATGGGGGCCCCTAGTATGATTTCCGGTGTTATCGTGTATAACTTCTCCCTGTAGATGAGTTTCTTGAGCTGCCGTGAATGCTGCAAACTGGTCTGAATCGGCAGCTTGAACCACCGCTGGCAGGTCGGCGATTGTCAATTCAAGAGCCTGGACACGCTCGGCTAGATCATCAGACTTGGGTGTATTGAAAACTTGAGAACGTGTCGAAACCATCCAACACTATAGGAAACAGAGTATCAGCCAGCGAAGAAAATTCACGGATTACAAATTTCGTTGTGCTAGTGACCAATCTAGATACAACTGCTGGGTTGCTAAGAACCTTCCTCCTTGCGTTGTTGCTTATGGTCTTGGGATCTATTTTTGGGAGTTTCTTGGTTGCTTCTTGATACTAGTCCCAGCTGAGAAGAAGAATGGCTATGGGCTGATTCAAGACTTTCAGAGATTGACAGCGGTGAGCTGAAGATGACTCTGCTCTGATACCATTATAAGAATGATGTAGAGAAGTAGAAGATTTAGGGAAAAGAAGTGAGAAGGAGACAAAGGCAAGAGACACAACTGCTGTCCTTGTCATTCATTCATACACATTGCAAAATCATAAACCTTCCATTAGTCTAAGCCTCCTATTATATAGGATAGTAACTTAGACTCTCAAGGCAACGGTCATACAAACATAACAATATAACAGAGAATAGCTATAACAAAATACCTTCCCAACTACTAACGGCCTCATAGGATTAATCTAGTGCCACGCCTAACTAACTACCTAACTCCTAGCTAACTAAGTATGGTCTCATAGGATTAGTTTAATACCATACTTCCCTAATTATTAATTATATGCATTTATGTATTCACACCCTATGTAACAGAGTGTCGATACTTACCCATATTTTGTTATCCATGCCTTGTATAGTTCAATGTGTAGAATGTGGCCAATAATACCAATGGGATTGTCGGCCTCCAATGGTTCAGTTTTATTGAATGTGAAATCAGTACATTAAATAGGGAAAGTTAAGGTTTAGGGATATGAGAATCTCCCTAACTCGCAGTGTTTAGAATCCAGGGAATAATTACTAAAATATGATAATACTAAAATAACAATATAAAAGGGTGATAATAAGTAAAAGACTATAGAATGTAGAGATATAGAGAGAGATGATATGAATTCCTTGTGTCTATTTCATAATCAAGAAAGGGTATATCTATAGGTGAGAGGAGCCTTTGTATTAATGGTTCTTGATAACATATATCCTAATGAAATAATATCTTATCCTATAATAATGATACAAATTACACTATTTACATTAATGAGATAATATTTTTATAATATATTTACAAAAATAATACAATAACAATAAAGTCTTATCATACTAGGTGGGCTCAGCTACATAGATCGCATGACACCATTGTGCTATATCAAAAACCAGACCTTTGAATAGATTATCAACCAAAAGATCCCGTTCTATAGCCTCATTAAGTAACAAATTATTTTTAATACAAGTGGTAGCATGTGGGATTGAACCCACTATTTAATGCCAGTGTAGGCAATAGTGTGTCTCTAGAAAATAGTTTAATGAAAATCAATGGTAACTTTCAACAAACACCATATCAAACTATATGGCCCTTCTTTCTTTGGAGAATTTGAGCTCTCTTGACCATGTGTTCTTCACTGTTTCAAGTTTTGTAGTTTGAACCCCAATAAATATTTCATAATCATGCATGAATCTTGTGGGGACTTGAGTTTTATGCTTTTCCTAAATCATATACTTCGTAGCATATTCAGATGTGTATCTGCTCTATAATTTGTGCTTATACGATAGGCTTATTCTTGTTACTATGATTATTATTATTATTTTTTAAGTTAATTTCCAATCTTTTGATAAATTAAGTTGCGGGAACTTGTCCTTCATAATTAGGGTCAGAGAGCAGATACAGATTCAGCTGTCACATCTTCTCGCCAAGGTTCTGATGTTGGTGCAGTTGTCTCTAATCTAAAATCTATCTTGAAGCTCATTACGGAAAGAGTGATGATTGTTCCTGATTGCAAACGATCAGTGTCTCAAATCTTGAATGCGTTGCTCTCAGAGAAAGCTACTGATGCCAGTGTACTTCTTTGCATACTTGATGTGATCAAAGGATGGATTGAAGATGATTTTTGTAGACAAGGCACATCAGTCACGTCAAGTTCCTTTCTCAATGGAAAGGAGATAGTCTCATTTCTTCAGAAACTTTCGCAAGTTGATAAACAAAACTTCCCTTCTGCTTCTTTGGAGGAGTGGGATAGGAAATATTTAGAACTTCTTTTTGGGATTTGTGCTGATTCTAGCAAGTAAGTAATGATCTTAAAACTTGCTGCACTATGTTTGCGTCATATGTTGTCTTAGTTATTTTATTTATGTTCAGATACTCGTTGTCCCTACGTCAAGAGGTATTCCAGAAGGTTGAAAGGCAGTTCATGCTTGGTTTACGAGCAAAAGATCCTGAAGTTAGGATGAAATTTCTCTCTCTCTACCATGAATCCCTTGGGAAATCATTATTCACTAGGCTCCAGTTCATAATCCAAATTCAAGATTGGGAGGCCTTGAGTGATGTCTTCTGGCTCAAGCAGGGCCTTGATCTTCTTCTGGCAATATTAGTTGAGGATAAGCCTATCACACTAGCACCAAATTCTGCCAGGGTTCCACCACTTTTGGTTTCAAGCACTCTTGCAGAGTCATTAGGGATGCAGCACAAAGTCAATGATGTCTCTGAAGGTACTGAGGACACTCCGCTGACATTTGAGACCCTGGTACAT
The DNA here is from genome assembly GCA_025563575.1 of Acacia pycnantha. Classification (NCBI taxonomy): domain Eukaryota; kingdom Viridiplantae; phylum Streptophyta; class Magnoliopsida; order Fabales; family Fabaceae; genus Acacia; species Acacia pycnantha. The sequence continues at coordinate 1,458,497 of JAMWYP010000208.1, forward strand.
AAGCACGCCCAGTTTCTTAACAACATGAGCAAACTGCAGGTAAACTAATGGATGTTTGATCCCAAACTACAATTATTGTTCAGCATATCAATGAGCTTATCTCCCACATCTTGAGTTTGCTTTTCATGGTAATATCCATAGGTCAAGCTCAAGGATGAATAAAATTGTTACCCACTTGCACTGATGGACCGTTACTTTGCTAATAAGATGGCTAGGTTTTGAAAGTTTTCATACATGGAATTTTGGCTATTTACTTCAGTCTGACTGGTTGAGAAGTACCTCAGTTTCATCAGTGTTTTCTGTAGACAGTGTCTGCCAACTCCTGAAATAAATCAAATTATTAGGAAATTTTTTAACTTGTTTCATTATTTATTTATTTATTTCAGGTCGCAGATCTTTTAATCCCATTGAGAGAGTTGGCCCACACAGATGCTAATGTCGCCTATCATTTGTGGGTCTTGGTGTTTCCAATTGTCTGGGTTACATTACATAAAGAAGAGCAAGTGACACTGGCAAAACCAATGATCACTCTTCTGTCTAAAGATTATCACAAGAGGCAGCAAGCCAGCAGACCAAATGTTGTGCAAGCTCTACTAGAAGGGCTTCAGCTAAGTCATCCTCAACTGCGAATGCCTAGTGAACTCATCAAATATATTGGGAAAACTTATAATGCATGGCACATTGCTTTAGCGTTACTTGAAAGTCATGTTATGTTGTTCATGAATGACACCAAGTGCGCTGAGTCTCTGGCTGAGCTTTATCGATTGCTTAATGAAGAAGATATGAGGTGTGGTTTATGGAAGAAACGATCAATCACTGCAGAAACTAGGGCAGGGCTTTCTCTTGTTCAGCATGGTTTTTGGCAGCGTTCTCAAAGCCTCTTTTACCAAGCCATGGTGAAGGCAACTCAAGGAAATTATAACAACACTCTGCCGAAGGCTGAGATGTGTCTCTGGGAAGAGCAATGGTTATACTGTGCCAGTCAACTTAGTCAATGGGATGCCTTGGCAGGCTTTGGTAAGAGTGTTGAGAATTATGAAATTCTTCTTGACAGTCTCTGGAAATTGCCTGATTGGACATATATGAAGGATCACGTAATTCCTAAAGCTCAAGTGGAAGAAACTCCCAAACTTCGTTTAATTCAAGCATACTTTGCTCTTCATGACAAAAACACTAATGGCATAGTGGATGCTGACAACATGGTGGGTAAAGGTGTTGATCTTGCTCTAGAACAATGGTGGCAGCTGCCGGAAATGTCTATTCATTCCAAAATTCCCCTTCTGCAGCAATTCCAACAAATAGTTGAAGTTAAGGAGTCATCCAGAATTCTGGTGGATATTTCCAATGGAAATAAAGTCTCTGGAAACTCGGTAGTTGGTGTGCAAGGAAACCTTTATGCAGATCTTAAGGACATTCTTGAGACTTGGAGACTGAGAACTCCAAATGAATGGGATCATATGTCTGTTTGGTATGACTTACTGCAGTGGAGGAATGAAATGTATAATGCTGTCATAGATGCATTCAAAGATTTTAGCTCCACAAACTCACAACTTCATCACCTTGGCTACCGTGACAAAGCATGGAATGTCAACAGGCTTGCTCACATTACTCGTAAACAAGGCCTATATGATGTTTGTGTCACCATACTTGAAAAGCTGTACGGGCACTCGACCATGGAAGTGCAGGTAATATGAATGGCATTTTGAATAGCTCAATATTTGAGAGAGCTGCTTACCTTTTGCCATGTCAGCATGCATTATTGGTCATCTCTTAAGGCATATGATTATGAGTTAGCAATATAGATTCTTCAAAGGAAAGAAGTATGATAATTTATGGATCAACCTAATGTATATATTATTAAAAATTGTCATTATTTTAGAAGTATGTTGAGGTAAAAGCAGGCAAAATATTCTTTTTCCAATTTTGAAACAGTATTTGCAAATGAAAATCTGACATTCCTTACTTCCTTGATGGAATTATTGGTATATCTCTCGTTTTTTGTTTATTAGGGGGGTTTCTTCTTTATTTGTTAGCTATTTATATTTCTTGCATTAATACAAATTTCTTTTTTCCCCATTCATTGTAAATACCTTTTAGTTTCTTTCTCTTCCTTCTCTGCTGTCTGTTTTCCATGTTTTAGCCATATGTCAGGGATATTATCCGGTCTTCTTGATTTCAGGCATATAAATGGGCTGTACCCATTGCTTGAAATTCCATAACCATGGGTCTTAGTTTGTTGCTTGGAAGCATAATCTTTAACGTTGACCTCACATTCATCACCCCGAGTTTCTTATGTTTTTGCAACTTACGTCAACTTAAGCTTTTGACTTCTTATGAATTATAATACATAAAGACATGCAAATGCCTATGACCATATGTTATGGTACAATTGGTTGTGTGCACACCAGGCTTTTTTGTTTCCTGATTTGTTTTCTGTTAGTCTATGAACAATTTTGATCTCATGGGGCTGCTTTGGATTTTATCTAACTCATTCTTTCTTGTATATTTGCAGGAAGCATTTGTTAAGATAACAGAGCAGGCAAAGGCATATTTGGAAATGAAAGGAGAACTAACAAGTGGCCTTAATCTAATTAACAGTACTAATCTAGAGTATTTTCCTGCAAAGCACAAGGCAGAAATTTTCTGCCTGAAAGGAGATTTCCTGTTAAAATTAAATGACTCTGAAAATGCTAAACTTGCTTACTCTAATGCCATTAGTGTTTTCAAAAACTTGCCCAAGGGATGGATAAGCTGGGGAAATTATTGTGATATGGTAATTGCTTTTCTGTTTTTCATGTTGTCAGTATGACTTTTGACTTGAGATCCATACTTACTTTATCACATGATTCTGATAGGTGTATAGAGAAACCCATGAAGAGATTTGGTTAGAATATGCTATCAGCTGCTTCTTGGAAGGTATAAAATTTGGCGTGTCAAATTCAAGAAGCCATCTAGCTCGAGTGCTTTACCTTCTGAGCTTTGATACTCCTAGTGAGCCTGTGGGAAGGGCATTTGATAAATACTTGGACCTGATACCTCATTGGGTTTGGCTCTCTTGGATTCCACAACTCTTGCTCTCCCTTCAGAGAACAGAAGCTCCTCACTGCAAACTTGTTCTACTGAAGATTGCAATCGTGTATCCTCAGGCAAGTCTTATTTGCTTCCATAATTGTAACTTACGTAAAACTTAAATAATTTTGATCCTCGTGCTGAACTTTAGGCTCTTTACTATTGGCTACGCACATACTTCCTGGAAAGACGTGATGTTGCAAATAAATCAGAAATCGGAAGAATGGCAATGGCTCAGCAAAGAGCTCAGCAAAGTGTTTCTGGTACTAGTGCAGGTTCTCTTGGTGGGTTGGCTGATGGAAATGCAAGAGTACAAGGGCCAGGTGGGGGTCTGTTATCCTCTGACAACCAAGTTCACCAAGGTTCCCAGTCTGGTGGTGGAATTGGATCCCATGATGGTGGAAGCTCTCATGGGCAAGAACCTGAAAGGTCTACAAGTGCAGAAAGCAGCATGCATAATGGGAACGTCCAACCTTTGCAGCAAGGTTCGGCCAATGTCAATGAAGGTGGTCAGAACACATTAAGTCATGCTGGTGCAATTGGTCTTGCAGCATCAGCTGCCAGTGCTTTCGATACTGCGAAAGATATAATGGAGGCTCTTAGGAGCAAGCATGCTAATTTAGCTAGTGAACTTGAGGTGATGTTCATTTGACAAAAAAATGTTTTAGATCCACATTTATTCGCACATTTATACACTAAATGCAATAAACTATAGAACTTCTGCTAGTGCTTGGAAAATTGTTATTGCACTGTACTCTCCTTATCTTAAAGGATCTATGAATCAAAGTTACTTGTTTACAAAAAATATCATGGGAACCTAGATATGTTGATAAATTCTTAGTTTTTTTAAAATGTAGCTTTTTTTCCTGTGTTGGTTGTAAGTTGTTGGCATAAGTTTCTATATGATCATATGTTAAATCAATTCTATATGGTATGCATTATACTGTGTCTGATATTGAGATCACAATCATTTTTTGATTAAATTGAATTGACTTTTATGATACCAATGAGCCTTGCATTTTTCAGGTTCTACTAACAGAAATTGGTTCAAGGTTTGTCCCTCTTCCTGAGGAGAGGCTTCTAGCAGTGGCCAAAGCTTTGCTCCACCGCTGCTACAAATATCCAACAGCTACTACTGCAGAAGTTCCTCAATCTCTCAAAAAAGAGCTCTCTGGAGTTTGCAGGGCTTGCTTTTCTGCAGATGCTATAAACAAGCATGTTGACTTTGTGAGGGAATACAAGCAGGATTTTGAGCGTGATCTTGATCCTGAAAGCGCTGCCACTTTCCCGGCAACCCTATCTGAGTTGACTGAGCGATTAAAACACTGGAAAAATGTTCTTCAAAGCAACGTTGAGGACAGGTTTCCTGCAGTATCGAAGTTGGAAGAGGAAAGTAGGGTGTTACGGGACTTCCATGTTATTGATGTTGAAGTTCCTGGGCAGTACTTCACAGATCAGGTAAAACCTTAAATTGCTGTCTTTCAAATTTCCAAATATATCATTATATCTTATTATTTCAGTTTGTTACAATTTTATTGCAAATAATTCTAGGTTGAAGATTTTTATGCATCTTATGCTGATTGATATTTAATATGTAATTTCATTTCATTTCAGGAAATTGCACCAGATCATACTGTCAAATTGGACAGGGTTGCAGCTGATATACCAATTGTGCGGAGACATGGAAGCAGTTTCAGGCGTTTGACTCTAATTGGCTCTGATGGTTCCCAAGGCCATTTCATTGTCCAGACATTTTTGACTCCTCATGCAAGAAGTGATGAGCGCATATTGCAGCTTTTCCGTGTGATGAACCAAATGTTTGAGAAGCACAAAGAATCAAGACGCCGTCACATATGCATTCACACGCCAATAATTATTCCTGTTTGGTCCCAGGTCAGAATGATTCTTTGTTTGCATTGTTGTTTCATTTACTTTATCTATTTCTTAGTTGGACCCATAGCATTCCCCTCTTACAAACAGCTGCAGTATTGTTTGTAATGAAACTACAAAGACAGCGGAAGCAACCATTGTCCTTTTTGAAGTTTTCTGCTGAGCCATTCTGTAAAACATTGTCTGGACAGGTTCGCATGGTTGAAGATGATTTAATGTACAGCACTTTCCTTGAGGTCTATGAAAATCATTGTGCTAGGAATGACCGTGAAGCAGATCTTCCAATAACCTATTTCAAGGAGCAGTTGAACCAGGCTATATCTGGGCTAATATCGCCTGAAGCTGTTGTTGATCTCAGGCTGCAGGCTTACAATGAAATAACAAAAACTCTCGTTACTGACAACATCTTTTCACAGTACATGTACAAGACTCTGCCAAGCGGCAATCATATGTGGGCTTTTAAAAAGCAATTTGCTATCCAGTTGGCACTTTCAAGTTTCATGTCTTTCGTGCTCCAAATTGGTGGAAGGTCGCCATATAATATCTTGTTTGCAAAAAATACTGGAAAAATATTCCAAACTGATTTTCACCCTGCATATGATGTAAATGGACTGATACAGTTTAATGAGCCAGTGCCGTTCAGGCTGACAAGGAACATGCAAGCATTTTTCTCCCACTTTGGGGTCGAAGGCCTTATTGTATCTTCAATGTGTGCTGCAGCACAGGCTGTTGTTTGTCCTAAGGTGAGAAATAAAAGCTTGTACACGCACATGTCGTTTCATATTGAGGATTTAATCATAATTCATATTCACGAATGTCAATTGATTTGGTCTCAAATTTTTATGTTGCAGCAAAGCCAGCATCTATGGCATCACCTTGCTATGTTTTTCCGTGATGAGCTACTGTCTTGGTCTTGGAGAAGGACACTTGGAATGCCCATGGCCCCTTTGGCTGGAGGTGGTTCTATGAACTTCAAACAGAAGGTCACCACTAATGTGGAACATGTTATTGTACTGATTAAGAGCATGGCCCCACAAAATTTCTCGGAGGAGGTTAGCCACTGAAACTGTTGCACTACAAATCCTCCTGTTGCGTTAGACGCCTTGTTTAGATTTTCTACCTTCCTCTATATCTGAAATCTGTCTTTTCTGGGTTTGCTACTGCTGCTACCTTTTTTTTACTTTCATTTCATTGGATCTAATGCAGCTACTTATATAAGTTATATTTCTATTTTCCTTGTAATTAGGAGGATAATTCTATGGATCCACCCCAACCAGTGCGCAGGGGCGTTACTGAGTTGGTTGAAGCGGCCTTGAATCCAAGAAACTTGTGCAGGATGGATCCAACATGGCATCCCTGGTTTTAAGATCTAAATGGTGAAAAAGCATTTGCTAGCCTACATTTTGACTTCTATAAAAGTTCCGTAATAAATATGCAAACTTCTGTAGCTATATCATTTTTTTAACTATGTTAGCTGTACATATATTAGTATATATACTTATAAACTACTTGAGAATTAATCAAGTCTGAACACTATTTTTCCCTATTGCCTTTTGCCCCCCTCATTTCCTTCTATAAAGGATTGGAAAGTAAGGCCTTTTGCCCTTTGCTAGCATTTACCTCAATAGCTTTGAAAACCCATCATTCTCGAATTAAGGCTTAACACCCAACTCTTTCGAATTATTCTTCCAAAATTTCTCAATTAGAGAATGAGTTCTATTGATCATCCAGCTAGCATTTACCTTTGAAAACGAAATTGAACCTAGATTTCCAAATCCACCAACACAGCCAAAATGATGGATTTCTGCATATCATCCAGGCTATTATTTTCTAATAGCATTTCTACCCTCTATTTATCCATCCTTGAAATTTGAATAACTTGGACTTCCATCATTGTCCTCACCTTATCCCTTAAAAAAGATAGAGCGAGAGATTTTGACCTACCCCATATAATTGGTAGTCCCAAGTATTTACTAGGTTGATCCAAGTGTTTAATCCCCAAAATCCTAGATATTTCATCCCTCACGTTTGTAGGTGTTTAGCAGAAAAGAATAGGCAGGAATTATCAAAATTCCCCTCCTGTCCTGAGGCCAAACAATGTACCTGAAATATCGTTTTCAAAATTAAGAAGATACTTGGATCAGCCCTTATAAAGAACAAGGCATCGTCAGAGAAGAAGCAATGACATACAATCGGGCAACTATTAGACAGCTTAATACCATGCAAATCGTTTATATTTTTCTTGTATTCATCTTCCAGCAATAAAAGCCTTTTGATTTGGGGAAATTATTCTATTAATCAATCTCCTTAATTTGAGTGCCACCTTATAAACCACATTACAAAATGCAATAGGTCTGAAATGACTCATTGTTTTAGGCTTATGAATTTTTGGTATTAACACTATGCTGGTTTTATTAATATCATCAATGTAAATTTTGTTTTTGTTTTTTGTTTTGCTATAAAGGATGGCATAAAAGTCTGCATTACAAGAAAATAAATTACACAAATGGGGAATTTAATCTCAAACATTCTTGGTCTAACCAAACCTTTGTAATACTTCAAAATTCATATCCATCATACATCTTTTATTTTGATGAATAATTAGTATAAAATGAAGATGAATGTGTCTCAGAAGTAAATCTATTGAATATAATTTTAGGCAAATTTCTTTATGAAATTAGCAAAAATTAATCAGTAATTAAACTTACTCTAATTAAAATCATTTGAAAATTCTCCAAGTGGATCATAGGCAAAATATATTAATAAAATAATGTCCAAAAAAAAAGGGAGTGCAGATTTCGTAAGATCCAAAATGTTTAAATTGAGTTTTAGTAAATTAAGAGTTGAAAAGTCTAAGTTGGCACCTAGCCAATGGGAAAAATCAAAGAAATTGGCTTAATCCATATGTAATTAAATTAACCAATGAGAACATTTGAGCCATGAAATTGTTTCTACATGGAAAACCAAATTAAAGACCCATTTTCAAGGAGTATGTCGACAGCCATAACCAAGGGAGAGGATGAAGTATGTTAAAGAAAATTTCATCCAAGGGTTGAGGAAAATCTTGAAGAAAATTATCCCATGAAAACAAAGACCATATGAGCTTGAAATTTCCCTATAAATAGATGGCTCTTCTCTTCAAATTCTTCACACCAAAATCAGTTTAAAACATCTGATTCTAGAATTAGGGAGTGAGTAGAGTGAAGTTCTTGGAGCAAGAAGAGAGAAGGAGCAAGGTTCTTCAAGGGTAAGTCTCTAATTCTTGAGCTTTAGTCTTTAGGTTTTTTTAGTAAAATTGTAGTTTAATTCATAAAAATTATAGAATAATTTCCTTTTCATGTTTTTAAGGCTCCATTACTGTTTAAACGCAAAATAGAGTAAAAACATGTTGGGAAATAATTTTTGGAACCAATATGTGAAAATTAAGAAATTTTTCAGAAATTGGGCTGTTGGAGTCAGTCGTAAAATCATGATATTTTCCAGATTTAAAGTAGACATGCAGGGCTTTCTTTTGATATATAATATGTAACGTTTTGAGTTCTGGATAGGGAGATATGAATTTTTGAAATTAAGCCATGTTTCTGGAAGTTAAACTGGAACAGTGTTTAGAAAGAGAAAATCTGGGAATGCCTCATGAACTTCGAGTCAAAGCTGTTATTTTTACAGAAACATAGACATATCAAGGATAATTTTGGCTTTTGAAGCACCTCATTTCGAGTTTTTTGGAATTAATTATGATTTTTCAAAGTTACCGAAAAATCTGGGCAAAAATATTGAAAATTCCGTTTTTGAAGAAATGTAAAGGTAAAATTGTAATAATGAAACCATCAGGGGTAATAGTGACAAATATATATCTTTTGAGAAGAGATTCTGGTATTTGGCTAGTATACTCAAATGAACAGTGAATAGTACCGTATACATGAATAGTGAATAGTATCGTATACGTGAATAGTACTAATATTATTTAAAGGAAAGTAATGCGGTAATAATGTTATAGGATATCCGAAAAATCGGGGAATCGGTACCAAGGGAGGATCATACTATTGAAAATACGCAGACCAAGGTACGAACACATACTGTAACTTTAACTTTGATGTGTCTTGTATGCTTATATGTGATGGAATATTTCATTAACCGTGGCTAAGATTCAGTCTTAGATCACATGTTTATATACATTCAGCTTTGTGCGTGTTAGTCATGATAATGCCGTAAGCATGTTTTCTTGGCGCTGAGGACACGTGGATTCATGGCACTAGTGAGTGCAAACGTTGTGAACATTACGTCTGCTGTGTGCTATGTATTGTAGTACTGTTAACATTACATCTGTTGTTTGCTATGTATTGTTGTAACCTTACATCTGCTGTGTGCTATGTATGGTTAATGCTGAAATGTAATGAATATCTGTTATGTATATTGTTTATACTTGAGCATGAGGTTAACCTGAGGTTCAATGGGTATTGAATCTCAGACTTATCCATAGCTTCAGGATCTGGAGGATCTGGAGCCGATGTTAAGGGTAAGCAGCATGCATGAGGACTCAGCTGGAGTTTTATTTTGGACTGTAATGTTAGATGTATGGTATATGAATACTCACATAATTGTATTGTTATTATGCCGACTGGATACACCACTATCAATTAAAATTTGTAACCCTGTACCAGTTACTCATGTGTTCTACCCAACTTATACGTTCAATCACTCTACTCTGATGATATTTTTCCTTATATACTGCTTATTGGGTAATATTAAATATGGGGTGTTACAACCTTCAAGCTAATAAGACACTCATCCAGTGGGGCTCCATAATCTTGAAGAGCCACCTGATGGTTTGCTGAGGCTCATTTGTGAGGATGCCGAAGGAATAGCAAGGGAGTGAATGTGCTCTAGTCTTGACTAATCTGTATTGATTAGTTTCCCTTCTCAACAAAAAAAAATAAGACACTCATCCAGAAGAATAGAATTAGAGATGTCCCTTTTAGCTAAGACATCCGCTATTCTATTAAATTCTCTATGAATAACTCTAACATCAACTTTCCAATTCAAATCCAGAAAATCTATTCATTTCAACTCTAAATTACTGCAAGTAAGACACAAAATGATCAAGCAGTAGATTAATAATATTATTTGCGTCTGATTGTAAAATTATCTTTTTGAAACCCAAATCCCAAACCAGTTGCAAACCTTCAACAATAGCTCATTCCTCTGTTGTAGTAGAGATACAATCACCAATGGATCTAGAAAATCCCACCATCCAGTTGCCCAAACAATCTCTGATCACCCCACTGAAAGTGTAATATCACCTAGAGGGGAGTTGAATAGGGGATTTCAAATTCCTTTTCGGAATTAGATGAGGAACAATAAATATAGAGACTTGTAATACCCCAGATTAAGAATAGGAATAATAATAATAATAATAATAATAATAATAATAATAATAATAATAATAATAATAATAATAATAATAATAATAATAATAATAATAATAATAATAATAACAACAACAACAACAACAACAATAGATTAAAATAATAAAATAATAAAAATATATAAAACCTAGAAATTAATAATGTTTGTAGTGTTAATTTATTAATTGGCAATAATTAAAGAGCCCAGCCCATCGCCGAAACCCTAGATCTTAATTATAAACTTAGGTTTAGCCGCCTAAACCTAGAAAACGCTCGACTCTTTTCTCTGCTACGACATCCTCTTCCCGTACTCTCAGCAAATCGTTTTTTCTAGAAGGCTAACAAAGACGGAGATCAGGTAATCCTAATCCCCATAAGTCTTAGGTTCATGTAATCCTAATTCCCATATAGCTTAGGATTACCAGCGTTTGCTGATTTTTGTGTGTTATGGGCTGCAACGATCCTTCGGGGGAGCAGATTTTCAGTGAAGCAGGTTCTCGAGGTTGGGACTAGCAATGAGAAGTGAGGAAGAACGTTCCATGAATCCTAGCTAGTTTATTTTATTTTCTTATGCTCCGAATAGACCTATTTATTTAAGTTTTGGATTTATGTTAATGTAATAAGTAGCCTTGCACTTGTCCCCATACAAGTGCGCGTGAACACTTCCCAAGGTTGTTTACTTGGAATTTCAGTAATCATTTTATTATTTATAAAAAGTATTGCAGTTTTATGTTATTATAATGTTAGAAATTGGGGTGTTACAAAATGGTATCAGAGCCTAAGGTTCTCATTAGCTCCGCTTTTGATGCTAACTCAGGGATCAAAGATCCCAGAGGTTAAAAGAAAGAAAGAAAGAAATAAAATTAAAATTAAAATTAAGTAATAATAATAGTAATAAATAAATAAATAAATTTTAAAACATGAGAGATGGGTAGTGAAGGGTTATTTCCTTGTCTTTTAGTGTTGATTTATTCCCTTGAAATTATGATAATTGTATATTTAACATGTGAATTTTATTTAAGTTTCGAGGACGAAACTTATTTTAAGGAGGGTAGTTTGTAATACCCAATAATAATAATAATAATAATAACAACAACAACAACAATAACAATAACAATAATAGATTAAAATAATAAAATAATAATAATAGATAAAACCTAGAAATTAATAATGTTTGTAGTGTTAATGTATTAATTGGCAATAATTAAAGAGCCCAGCCCATCGGCCATCGCCGAAACCCTAGATCTTAATTATAAACTTAGGTTTAGCCGTCTAAACCTAGAAAACGCTCGACTCTTTTATCTGCTACGACATCCTCTTCCCGTACTCTCAGCAAATCGTTTTTTCTAGAAGGCTAGCAAAGACGGAGATCAGGTAATCCTAATTCCCATAAGTCTTAGGTTCTTGTAATCCTAATTCCCATATAGTTTAGGTTAATTCTATATATGAATTTTGATAGGGTAGTTATGATCCTAAAAATATCATAGGTTTTTGGAAAGATTAATTGCCGTATCTCCCAAAACAACCAAGTTCGAAAATAATTTGCAGAATTAGGGAACCTGGGTCGTTTCCCAACGAACTTGCAGCGGGCTTGATTAACAACAATAGTGAAACAGAATGGTAAAATGGGGGGTTTGGTTTAACATATTAGAAAAAAACGCAATAACATAAACAAAATGAAATAAATAGAGTCAAACAGAACGAAATTTGCATAAACAGAATGACAAATGATCAACCCAACATTCAGATTCCAGAAACTTCCATCATTGAACGAAATTTAACTAACTCACATTTGGTTCCGGATGAACCGAAATCTCTGCATTCATCCGAAGAATCCCTCACCTAGACGATCGCCTAGAATCTGTCCGGACAGTGGCGTCTCACTTTGCAATCGCACAGCAACACTGTAACCTAGTCCGAACTCAATCCTTGTGATGAACCAAACCGAATATTAAATCTAATATTCGAACTATTTCTAGAAATCAAATCCGATAAGATGAAAACAGAATTGAGTAAGTTACCGATTAGGCACAAGTTCTCTGGACGAATCATGAAATCCTCATCGTTGGGTCAATCACAGGAGTTTAGCCGATCATGGCTGGGAAAATCGAAGAACGGACGAAGAACACGAAGAACGCGAAGAACATGAAGAACAAATGAGAGAAATTAAAAACTTCTATTTTGATCCACTCTAATGTTAAAAACGTGAATGAATGTTGTTTGTGGCTGCTGCCTTACTTAAAATAACCTAAAAATGAAATGGGCTCTAATGGTTTTAGCCCAAAACAGAAATAAAATAAAACTGGACTTAAATTACAAAATTCGGGTCCAAATAAAATCCAGAATTGTTCATCTGACTTCGGCTCCAAAATCGACCACCCTCTTGACCGAATTTGCTCTTTATGTCTTCATAACAATTGTAGCTCTCTGAATCATCTGAAATATGAGACAAAAATGAGGCAAATACGATGTCTGGTTCAAGAGTTATGGTAAAAAAAGTGAAGCAATACAAAACTGGAATTTTATTATTAAAAATGGCTAAAATGCAATCTAAGCCCAAATGAACATAAAAGCCATTATTTATTAACTAAAGAGTCCTAAATTATTAATCAAGAGATAAAAAGAAGTGTATAAAATATTCAATTATCAGGTATCTTTTTCTTCTTCTCGATTTGTGCGTGTAGTTTCTTCTGCAAAGTGGTTTAATATAGGATATAAGATGCCTTGGTTTTCGTATGGTTTCGATTTAGGTGACTAAATGAATATAGATTTCCCCTTTCTCAGTTTTTGAGATTGAATTAAATATATATAATCTCCCCTTTGAAAAAAGTCGAATTCCTGATGCCTATATAGTATTATTAGTGTTTTGATGTCTCGGCTTTCGTGCGTAAACTACATAAGCAGATTTCAATTGCCATACCTGTACGTCCTTGTTTTACTTTTATTTTCTTCCCACTAAACAGACTGGCAGGGTTTCACGGGTCTAAATACACACTTAAAAAGTTAATGAATGATATTTGATGCAATTACTGTATTATTATTTATATTTGATTTTGTTAATATATTTGAGCTAGTAAATTATATTTTATTAGGATTACCAGCGTTTGCTGATTTTTGTGTGTTATGAGCTGCGACGATCATTCGGGGGAGCAGATTTTAAGTGAAGCAGGTTCTCGAGGTTGGGACTAGCAGTGAGAAGTGAGGAAGAACGTTCCATGAATCCTAACTAGTTTATTTTATTTTCTAATGCTCCATAGACCTATTTATTTAAGTTTTGGATTTATGTTAATGTAATAAGTAGCCTTGCACTTGTCCCCATACAAGTGCGGCAGTAACACTTCCCAAGGTTGTTTACTTGGAATTTCAGTAATCATTTTATTATTTATAAAAAGTATTGCAGTTTTATGTTATTATAATTGTTAGAAATTGGGGTGTTACAAAATGGTATCAGAGCCTAAGGTTCTCCTTAGCTCCGCTTTTGATGCTAACTCAGGGATCAAAGATCCCAGAGGTTAAAAGAAAGAAATAAATAAATAAAATTAAAATTAAAATTAAGTAATAATAATAGTAATAAATGAATAAATAAATTTTAAAACATGAGAGATGGGTAGTGAAAGGTTATTTCCTTGTCTTTTAGTGTTGATTTATTGCCTTGAAATTATGATAATTGTATATTTAAAATTATTTTGAGACTTGTTAAGTGATTATTATTAACATGTGAATTTTATTTAAGTTTCGAGGACGAAACTTATTTTAAAGAGGGTAGTTTGTAATACCCCGGATTAAGAATATGAATAATAATAATAATGATAATAATAATGATAATAGATTAAAATAATAATAAAATAATAATAATAATAATATATAAAACCTAGAAATTAATAATGTTTGTAGTGTTAATTTATTAATTGGCAATAATTAAAGAGCCCAGCCCATCGCCGAAACCCTAGATCTTAATTATAAACTTATGTTTAGCCGCCTAAACCTAGAAAACGCTCGACTCTTTTCTCTGCTACGACATCCTCTTCCCGTACTATCAGCAAATCGTTTTTTCTAGAAGGCTAGCAAAGACGGAGATCAGGTAATCCTAATCGCCATAAGTCTTAGGTTCATGTAATCCTAATTCCCATATAGCTTAGGTTAATTCTATATATGAATTTTGATAGGGTAGTTATGATCCTAAAAATATCATAGGGTATCTTTTTCTCCTTCTCGATTTGCGCGTGTAGTTTCTTCTGCAAAGTGGTTTAATATTGGATATAAGATGCCTTGGTTTTCGTATGGTTTCGATTTAGGTGACTAAATGAATATAGATTTCTCCTTTCTCGGTTTTTGCGATTGAATTAAATATATATAATCTCCCCTTTGAAAAAAGTCGAATTCCTAATGACTATATAGTATTATTAGTGTTTTGATGTCTCGTCTTTCGTGCATAAACTAGATAAGGAGATTTCAATTGTCATACTGTAAGTCCTTGTTTTACTTTTTTTTTGGGATGCCTTGGCCTTCGTGCTGAGTATATATATATATATATATATATATATATATATATATACCTAAAACCCTATACGTCCCTTGCCTATTTCCTGATTGAAACTTAGATATGTCTTTCATGTGTATTTTTATGTTTCCTCTTTGTGTTCCAGTTTTGTTTCTTTTTTTTATTGAGACCTATAAATGCTATATATTTATTATTTATTTATTTATTGAGAAATACATTTTGTGTGTGTTTAAAATAATTTAAATCGTGGGAGGATAGCTTTGGGATGGTACCTCCCAAAGTGATGAACACAATTAGGCTTTATTCCTTCGTTATGTTATTTGATGTGAACTGATTATATCCGTTCTTCCCAAAGTCGTGTTTGGCAGGTTTCCGGGACACTAGTAGCAACTTTGGGAAGATGTGTGCACACTAGGACGAAACATTTTGATGGCCAATTTGATGATTTGTGACTGGCCGGTTTTCGGGTCTTCCGGGTCACAGGGTGGACTGGCAGGTTTCCGGGTCTACCATGGTTTTCTTCCCACTAAACAGACTGACAGGGTTTCCCGGGTCTAAATACACACTTAAAAAGTTAATGAATGATATTTGATGCAATTAATGTATTATTATTTATATTTTATTTTGTTAATATATTTGAGCTAGTAAATTATATTTTATTAGGATTACCAGCGTTTGCTGATTTTTGTGTGTTATGGGCTGCGACGATCATTCGGGGGAGCAGATTTTAAGTGAAGCAGGTTCTCGAGGTTGGGACTAGCAGTGAGAAGTGAGGAAGAACGTTCCATGAATCCTAACTAGTTTATTTTATTTTCTAATGCTCCATAGACCTATTTATTTAAGTTTTGGATTTATGTTAATGTAATAAGTAGCCTTGCACTTGTCCCCATACAAGTGCGGCAGTAACACTTCCCAAGGTTGTTTACTTGGAATTTCAGTAATCATTTTATTATTTATAAAAAGTATTGCAGTTTTATGTTATTATAATTGTTAGAAATTGGGGTGTTACAAAATGGTATCAGAGCCTAAGGATCTCCTTAGCTCCGCTTTTGATGCTAACTCAGGGATCAAAGATCCCAGAGGTTAAAAGAAAGAAAGAAATAAATAAAATTAAAACTAAAATTAAAAGTAAGTAATAATAATAGTAATAAATGAATAAATAAATTTTAAAACATGAGAGATGGGTAGTGAAAGGTTATTTCCTTGTCTTTTAGTGTTGATTTATTGCCTTGAAATTATGATAATTGTATATTTAAAATTATTTTGAGACTTGTTATGTGATTATTATTAAGATGTGAATTTTATTTAAGTTTCGAGGACGAAACTTATTTTAAGGAGGGTAGTTTGTAATACCCCGGATTAAGAATAGGAATAATAATAATAATAATAATGATAATAGATTAAAATAATAATATAATAATAATAATATATAAAACCTAGAAATTAATAATGTTTGTAGTGTTAATTTATTAATTGGCAATAATTAAAGAGCCCAGCCCATCGCCGAAACCCTAGATCTTAATTATAAACTTATGTTTAGCCGCCTAAACCTAGAAAACGCTCGACTCTTTTCTCTGCTACGACATCCTCTTCTCGTACTCTCAGCAAATCGGTTTTTCTAGAAGGCTAGCAAAGACGGAGATCAGGTAATCCTAATCGCCATAAGTCTTAGGTTCATGTAATCCTAATTCCCATATAGCTTAGGTTAATTCTATATATGAATTTTGATAGGGTAGTTATGATCCTAAAAATATCATAGGGTATCTTTTTCTCCTTCTCGATTTGCGCGTGTAGTTTCTTCTGCAAAGTGGTTTAATATTGGATATAAGATGCCTTGGTGTAATACCCCGGATTAAAAATAGGAATAATAATAATAATAATAATAATAGGTTAAGATAATAAAATAATAATAATATGTAAAACCTAGAAATTAATAATGGTGGTAGTGTTAAATTATTATTTAGCAATAATTAAAGAGCCCAGCCCATCATTGAAACCCTAGCTCCCAATTATAAACTTAGGTTTAGCCGCATAAACCTAAAAAGCGCTCGACTCTTTTCTCTGCTACGACATTCTCCTCCCGCACTCTCATCAAAGCAGTTTTCTAGAAGACTAGCAAAGACGGAGACCAGGTAATCCTAATTCCCATATTATATGTAATCTCAGATCAGATAACATCGTAAGGAATACACGATTGAGGATTTCAGAGAGGGAAAGGCATTAGCATTATTTGACAGAAATACATATAATTAATTATTGGGATTAATGATTCATAATAAGATCCGTATGTGTCCTTTAAATCGGTACCTAACACACACAAAATCTTAGGGTTTAATTTCCATCGCTGTATGTTTTGTGGGACGTCAACCTACTCTTTCTCTGTCGCACGCACACCACCCAGAAGCCTGTATTGTTCCATCTTTTTCTTGTATATGTGTGTGTATCCTAACTAATCGCCCTGTCTATTATACGTTTTAATATATGTTTATTAATTTGTGCGGTGACTTTTTAGTTTATTTGATATATAGTTGAAGTGTTTAATTAGGGTTACGTAAAACTTCATCACGATAGTTTTGATATGATTTGGAATCAAATCTTTTATGATTGGACAGGGTTCTCATACGTACATAACATGTGGATCGATTATATTTATGGTTAATTTGGTGTATATGTATTAGTTTCTAATTTATGGGCCATATAGCTTAGGTTAATTCATACTATATGTAATCCTAATTCCCATGAGTCTTAAGTTTATAGGGATCTTGATAGGTAATCCTAATCCCCATATAGCTTAGGTTAATTTTATATGAACTTTGATAGAGTAATGATGATCTTAAATATATCATAGAGTAATTTTTGTGAAAAACTCTCCTTTTTGGTTCTGCATGATTAACCTTTGCAAGTAATTTACCAATTTCCTTATGCCTGAATATGCATATACTTTTCCCTTGGATGCCTCGGCTTTCGTGATTGAATATATATATACACACACACATAATACCTCCCTGTACATCTTTTGTTTTATTTTTGAAACTTATATATATTACTTTCTTAGACTTATATATCCATCTTTTCATTGATGTACTACGTCTTTTATTTTATTTTTTTATTGGAAACCTATACCTATATATATCCCTTTCATGAATATATAGATTATTTGTGCGTCATTTTTCATTCTTTTATTTTTTTTTTTCCTTTTTCTCTTCTTGTGATTTAAAACATATATGTCCTTCTATAAATACATATAACACCAAGTTTTGATCTGGGTGCCTCGGATGTTATGATTGAAACATATCTATCCGTTCAATATTATATATAATACCTTACACTTTGGGTGCCTCGTTTTTTTTGTGATCGAAACCTATGAGTGCCGTTCATTAATATAAATATTTATATATTTATATATATTGAGAAATACATTTTGTGTGTGATTGAAATAATTAAAAATCGTGGGAGGATAGCTTTGGGATGGTACCTCCCAAAGTGATGAACACAACTAGGCTTTATGCCCCCGATATGTTACCGAAGTGAACCGATTATATCCGTTCTTCCTAAAGTGGTGTCTGGTCGGGTTTCCCGGGACACTAGTAGCAACTTTAGGGAGAGGTGTGCACATTAGGACGAAGTATTTTTATGGCCAATTTGATTATTAGCATTGGTGGCCGGTTATCGGGTGCCCGGGTCACGAGGAGTGGTGGCCGATTTCCGGTGCTCCGGTCACTGAGTTAGACCGGCCGGTTATCGGGTGTTCGGGTCACGAGGAGTGGCTGGCCGATTCCCGGTGCTCCGGGTCTACCATGGTTCTCTTCCTACTAAAAAAGGCGCGGGGTTTCCGGTCTAAACTAAATTAAAATGATAACGAATGATAATTGCTGCAATTCTTGTATTATTGTTGATGCTTGATTTTATTAATACGTTTGTGTTAGATAAATTGTATTTATTAGGATTACCAGCGTTTGCGACTTTTGTGTGTTATGGGCTGCGACGATCCTTCGGGGGAGCAGATTTTCAGTGAAGCGGTGCTCGAGGTTGGGGCTAGCTGTGAGAAGTGAGGAAGCACCTTCAGTTTAGTTTATCTTATTTTACTTTATTTGTTATGAATAAAACACATTTTTATTTCAATTGGATTCATGTTAGTAAGTAGCCTTGCACTTGTCCCGGTACAAGTGCGGCGGTAACACTTCCCAAGGATTTACTTGAAGTTCAGTAATTATTTATAAAAACCATTGCAATTTTATGTTATTATATTTGTTAGAAATTGGGGTGTTACACTTGGTTTTCGTATGGTTTCGATTTAGGTGACTAAATGAATATAGATTTCTCCTTTCTCGGTTTTTGCGATTGAATTAAATATATATAATCTCCCCTTTGAAAAAAGTCGAATTCCTAATGACTATATAGTATTATTAGTGTTTTGATGTCTCGTCTTTCGTGCATAAACTAGATAAGGAGATTTCAATTGTCATACCTGTAAGTCCTTGTTTTACTTTTTTTTTGGGATGCCTTGGCCTTCGTGCTGAGTATATATATATATATATATATATATATATATATATATATATATATATATATATATATATATATATATACCTAAAACCCTATACGTCCCTTGCCTATTTCCTGATTGAAACTTAGATATGTCTTTCATGTGTATTTTTATGTTTCCTCTTTGTGTTCCGGTTTTGTTTCTTTTTTTTATTGAGACCTATAAATGCTATATATTTATTATTTATTGAGAAATACATTTTGTGTGTGTTTAAAATAATTTAAATCATGGGAGGATAGCTTTGGGATGATACCTCCCAAAGTGATGAACACAATTAGGCTTTATGCCTTCGTTATGTTATTTGATGTGAACCGATTGTATCCGTTCTTCCCAAAGTGGTGTTTGGCAGGTTTCCGGGACACTAGTAGCAACTTTGGGAAGAGATGTGCACATTAGGACGAAACATTTTGATGGCCAATTTGATGATTTGTGACTGGCCGGTTTCCGGGTCTTCCGGGTCACAGGGGTGACTGGCCGGTTTCCGGGTCTTCCGTGTCACAAGGTAGACTGGCAGGTTTTCGGGTCTACCATGGTTCTCTTCCCACTAAACAGACTGGCAGGGTTTCCCGGGTCTAAATACACATTTAAAAAGTTAATGAATGATATTTGATGCAATTACTGTATTATTATTTATATTTGATTTTGTTAATATATTTGAGCTAGTAAATTATATTTTATTAGGATTACCAGCGTTTGCTGATTTTTGAGTGTTATGGGCTGCGACGATCCTTCGGGGGAGCAGATTTTCAGTGAAGCAGGTTCTCGAGGTTGGGACTAGCAGTAAGAAGTGAGGAAGAACGTTCCATGAATTCTAGCTAGTTTATTTTATTTTCTTTTGCTCCGAATAGACCTATTTATTTAAGTTTTGGATTTATGTTAATGTAATAAGTAGCCTTGCACTTGTCCCCATACAAGTGCGGCGGTAACACTTCCCAAGGTTGTTTACTTGGAATTTCAGTAATCATTTTATTATTTATAAAAAGTATTGCAGTTTTATGTTATTATAATTGTTAGAAATTGGGGTGTTACACTGAGACAAAGAGAATGAACACAGAAATTATACTGGTTCGGTCCAATTCTTTGACCTACGTTCAGTCCTCAGACACTTTGAGATTTTTACTAACTCATAATCACAAAAACAAGTACACACTCTGTACTCGAGATGATACTTTCACACTAGGACTCACTCCCCATTACAAGTTGTAATCGTACACCCACACTCAAGGTTCCTCAACCTTGAGATGAAACAGATAAACAAATAAGTGTTTAAACTCCTCATTAAGTAGATGAATAATAATCACTGAAGTATAAGAATATCTGAAGATATTAAATGAAGTGAATGAAACAATAAATTGCAATAGTGTCTGTAATACCCTTGATTAATAATAAGAATAAAAAAAATAATAGATTAAAATAATAATAATAATAATAATAATAATAATAATAATAATAATAATAATAATAATAATAATAATAATAATAATAATATATAAAATCTAGAAATTAATAATGTTTGTAGTGCTAATTTATTAATTGACAATAGTTAAATGGCCCAGCCCATAGCTAAAATCCTAGATTTTAATTATAAACTTAGGTCTAGCTGCCTAAACCTAAAAAACGCTCGACACTTTTTCTCCTCTACTGCATCCTCCTCTCGTACTCTCATCAAAGCATTTTTCTTGAAGGCTAGCAAAAGCAGAGATCAGGTAATCTTAATTCCCATATAGCTTAGGTTAATTATATATGAATCTTGATAGGTAGTCTTAATCCCTAGAACAATATAACTATGATCAATCTGTCGAGTTGCTTCTTTATGAATTGAATACAATTGTTCTACCTCGGCCTTCGTGCTTGAATTATACCCATATACATGTGCGCCCTTTCTTTTGGTGATTGAAAACAATTGACTCGCCTCGGTCTACGTGCTTGAATTGTATATGAATACAAATGAATACAATTGCTTGGATCGAATTTCCCTGTGCGTCTCTGGATTCTTTTTGTGTTGAATACAATTGCTTCGTGGGGTCCATGCCTTCTTTGCATTAATTGCAATATGTTATAGATAATATAATATACTATATTAACCTAGATACTAGTTGTATGAATCTTGGTAGGTAATCCTAGTACCACTAATATATTAATGTATTTTAATGAGTAGATCGTGGGAATTTCCCATGAACGAGGTAATCCTAAAGCCAAAAAAAAAAATAGGGATAATGTGTAGAGCCAGAGATTTAAATGATGGTCATAATAATTTCTCATGACAACCTTATAGGAACCCATGAGTAAAATGGATAATGAGTAGAGCCAGAGATTTAAATGATGGTCATGAGAATTTCTCATGACGACCTTATAGGAACCCGTGAGTATATACTTAATAGTTTAATTTAGGAAATCTCATGATAAAATATAGACAAAATTTCAATGATTGCATTCGGAATTTTATTATGTGTGTTTAAAATAATTTAACAGTGGGAGGATAGCTTTGGGATGGTACCTTCTAAAGTGATGAACACAACCTTTAGGCTTTATGCCTTCGATATGTTATTTGATGTGAACCGATTATATCCGTTCTTCCTAAAGTGGTGTCTGACAGGGTTTCCCGGGACACTAGTAGCAACTTTGGGAAGAGGTGTGCACATTAGGACGAAATATTTTGATGGCCGATTTGATTGATTGTGACTGGCAGGGTTCCCCGGGTCACAGGGTAGACAGGCAGGGTTTCCCGGGTCTACCATAGTTCTCTTCCCACTAAACAGACTGACAGGGTTTCCCGGGTCTAAATACATTTAAAAAGATAATGAACGATATTTGATTCAATTACTATATTATTATTTATATTTGATTTTATTAATATATTTGAGCTAGGTAAATTGTGTTTTATTAGGATTACCAGCTTTGCTGATTATTGTGTTATGGGCTGCGACGATCCTTCGGGGGAGCATATTTTCTGTGAAACAGGTTCTAAAGGTTGGGGCTAGCAGTGAGAAATGAGGAAGAACTCAATTATTTATAGCTAGTTTTTATTTTCTTTTAATAAAACATTTTTATTTTAGTTTGGACTTACCTTATTGTAATAAGGTAGCCTTGCACTTGTCCCAATACAAGTGCGGCGGTAACCCTTCCCAAGGTTTTTTATGTGGAATTTCAGTAATCATTTATACAAAGTATTGCAGTTTTAAGTTATTATAATTGTTAGAAATTGGGGGTGTTACAGTGTCGAATTGAATGCGTAGAGTTTTGGTCGTTAGCAGAATTAAATGTGATGAGTTTTTATATAATCTTCCATTAATGCCGCTGTGAATCTTTGAATGTAGCTGTTGAGACTATTTGAACTTCCGTTACGCACAAATGGTTTCCGTTAGGTACAGTTGACCGTTGCTTCATTAATTCGTTCGCCATCGACGTACTTGTGCACAGAAGTTGACTTCGAATGATTTCAAGAATAAGTACGCCTCGAAAGAATGATTTCAAGAATAAGTACGCCTCGAAAGAATGATTTCGTCTGCTACGAGGCTTCATTTGTTTGTTGGCTCAATTTCTCGAAGGCACTAAATGATTCTGACACATAGAATGGCTTATTCGCTAATCGCGATTTAGAAGCTTGCTAATTATCTAAAATCCACTCAAAGAATACATAGTAATAGCATAGGTGCGATTGAGTAAGATTTGAATGAAACAGTTGATTACCCAAAAATATTAAGTTTATGATTAGGGTTTAGGGTTTAGAGTTTTGGGGTTTAGGGTTTAGGGTTTAGGGTTTAGGGTTTAGGGTTTAGGGTTTAGGGTTTAGGGTTTAGGGTTTAGGGTTTAGGGTTTAGGGTTTAGGGTTTAGGGTTTAGGGTTTAGGGTTTAGGGTTTAGGGTTTAGGGTTTAGGGTTTAGGGTTTAGGGTTTAGGGTTTAGGGTTTAGGGTTTAGGGTTTAGGGTTTAGGGTTTAGGGTTTAGGGTTTAGGGTTTAGGGTTTAGGGTTTAGGGTTTAGGGTTTAGGGTTTAGGGTTTAGGGTTTAGGGTTTAGGGTTTAGGGTTTAGGGTTTAGGGTTTAGGGTTTAGGGTTTAGGGTTTAGGGTTTAGGGTTTAGGGTTTAGGGTTTAGGGTTTAGGGTTTAGGGTTTAGGGTTTAGGGTTTAGGGTTTAGGGTTTAGGGTTTAGGGTTTAGGGTTTAGGGTTTAGGGTTTAGGGTTTAGGGTTTAGGGTTTAGGGTTTAGGGTTTAGGGTTTAGGGTTTAGGGTTTAGGGTTTAGGGTTTAGGGTTTAGGGTTTAGGGTTTAGGGTTTAGGGTTTAGGGTTTAGGGTTTAGGGTTTAGGGTTTAGGGTTTAGGGTTTAGGGTTTAGGGTTTAGGGTTTAGGGTTTAGGGTTTAGGGTTTAGGGTTTAGGGTTTAGGGTTTAGGGTTTAGGGTTTAGGGTTTAGGGTTTAGGGTTTAGGGTTTAGGGTTTAGGGTTTAGGGTTTAGGGTTTAGGGTTTAGGGTTTAGGGTTTAGGGTTTAGGGTTTAGGGTTTAGGGTTTAGGGTTTAGGGTTTAGGGTTTAGGGTTTAGGGTTTAGGGTTTAGGGTTTAGGGTTTAGGGTTTAGGGTTTAGGGTTTAGGGTTTAGGGTTTAGGGTTTAGGGTTTAGGGTTTAGGGTTTAGGGTTTAGGGTTTAGGGTTTAGGGTTTAGGGTTTAGGGTTTAGGGTTTAGGGTTTAGGGTTTAGGGTTTAGGGTTTAGGGTTTAGGGTTTAGGGTTTAGGGTTTAGGGTTTAGGGTTTAGGGTTTAGGGTTTAGGGTTTAGGGTTTAGGGTTTAGGGTTTAGGGTTTAGGGTTTAGGGTTTAGGGTTTAGGGTTTAGGGTTTAGGGTTTAGGGTTTAGGGTTTAGGGTTTAGGGTTTAGGGTTTAGGGTTTAGGGTTTAGGGTTTAGGGTTTAGGGTTTAGGGTTTAGGGTTTAGGGTTTAGGGTTTAGGGTTTAGGGTTTAGGGTTTAGGGTTTAGGGTTTAGGGTTTAGGGTTTAGGGTTTAGGGTTTAGGGTTTAGGGTTTAGGGTTTAGGGTTTAGGGTTTAGGGTTTAGGGTTTAGGGTTTAGGGTTTAGGGTTTAGGGTTTAGGGTTTAGGGTTTAGGGTTTAGGGTTTAGGGTTTAGGGTTTAGGGTTTAGGGTTTAGGGTTTAGGGTTTAGGGTTTAGGGTTTAGGGTTTAGGGTTTAGGGTTTAGGGTTTAGGGTTTAGGGTTTAGGGTTTAGGGTTTAGGGTTTAGGGTTTAGGGTTTAGGGTTTAGGGTTTAGGGTTTAGGGTTTAGGGTTTAGGGTTTAGGGTTTAGGGTTTAGGGTTTAGGGTTTAGGGTTTAGGGTTTAGGGTTTAGGGTTTAGGGTTTAGGGTTTAGGGTTTAGGGTTTAGGGTTTAGGGTTTAGGGTTTAGGGTTTAGGGTTTAGGGTTTAGGGTTTAGGGTTTAGGGTTTAGGGTTTAGGGTTTAGGGTTTAGGGTTTAGGGTTTAGGGTTTAGGGTTTAGGGTTTAGGGTTTAGGGTTTAGGGTTTAGGGTTTAGGGTTTAGGGTTTAGGGTTTAGGGTTTAGGGTTTAGGGTTTAGGGTTTAGGGTTTAGGGTTTAGGGTTTAGGGTTTAGGGTTTAGGGTTTAGGGTTTAGGGTTTAGGGTTTAGGGTTTAGGGTTTAGGGTTTAGGGTTTAGGGTTTAGGGTTTAGGGTTTAGGGTTTAGGGTTTAGGGTTTAGGGTTTAGGGTTTAGGGTTTAGGGTTTAGGGTTTAGGGTTTAGGGTTTAGGGTTTAGGGTTTAGGGTTTAGGGTTTAGGGTTTAGGGTTTAGGGTTTAGGGTTTAGGGTTTAGGGTTTAGGGTTTAGGGTTTAGGGTTTAGGGTTTAGGGTTTAGGGTTTAGGGTTTAGGGTTTAGGGTTTAGGGTTTAGGGTTTAGGGTTTAGGGTTTAGGGTTTAGGGTTTAGGGTTTAGGGTTTAGGGTTTAGGGTTTAGGGTTTAGGGTTTAGGGTTTAGGGTTTAGGGTTTAGGGTTTAGGGTTTAGGGTTTAGGGTTTAGGGTTTAGGGTTTAGGGTTTAGGGTTTAGGGTTTAGGGTTTAGGGTTTAGGGTTTAGGGTTTAGGGTTTAGGGTTTAGGGTTTAGGGTTTAGGGTTTAGGGTTTAGGGTTTAGGGTTTAGGGTTTAGGGTTTAGGGTTTAGGGTTTAGGGTTTAGGGTTTAGGGTTTAGGGTTTAGGGTTTAGGGTTTAGGGTTTAGGGTTTAGGGTTTAGGGTTTAGGGTTTAGGGTTTAGGGTTTAGGGTTTAGGGTTTAGGGTTTAGGGTTTAGGGTTTAGGGTTTAGGGTTTAGGGTTTAGGGTTTAGGGTTTAGGGTTTAGGGTTTAGGGTTTAGGGTTTAGGGTTTAGGGTTTAGGGTTTAGGGTTTAGGGTTTAGGGTTTAGGGTTTAGGGTTTAGGGTTTAGGGTTTAGGGTTTAGGGTTTAGGGTTTAGGGTTTAGGGTTTAGGGTTTAGGGTTTAGGGTTTAGGGTTTAGGGTTTAGGGTTTAGGGTTTAGGGTTTAGGGTTTAGGGTTTAGGGTTTAGGGTTTAGGGTTTAGGGTTTAGGGTTTAGGGTTTAGGGTTTAGGGTTTAGGGTTTAGGGTTTAGGGTTTAGGGTTTAGGGTTTAGGGTTTAGGGTTTAGGGTTTAGGGTTTAGGGTTTAGGGTTTAGGGTTTAGGGTTTAGGGTTTAGGGTTTAGGGTTTAGGGTTTAGGGTTTAGGGTTTAGGGTTTAGGGTTTAGGGTTTAGGGTTTAGGGTTTAGGGTTTAGGGTTTAGGGTTTAGGGTTTAGGGTTTAGGGTTTAGGGTTTAGGGTTTAGGGTTTAGGGTTTAGGGTTTAGGGTTTAGGGTTTAGGGTTTAGGGTTTAGGGTTTAGGGTTTAGGGTTTAGGGTTTAGGGTTTAGGGTTTAGGGTTTAGGGTTTAGGGTTTAGGGTTTAGGGTTTAGGGTTTAGGGTTTAGGGTTTAGGGTTTAGGGTTTAGGGTTTAGGGTTTAGGGTTTAGGGTTTAGGGTTTAGGGTTTAGGGTTTAGGGTTTAGGGTTTAGGGTTTAGGGTTTAGGGTTTAGGGTTTAGGGTTTAGGGTTTAGGGTTTAGGGTTTAGGGTTTAGGGTTTAGGGTTTAGGGTTTAGGGTTTAGGGTTTAGGGTTTAGGGTTTAGGGTTTAGGGTTTAGGGTTTAGGGTTTAGGGTTTAGGGTTTAGGGTTTAGGGTTTAGGGTTTAGGGTTTAGGGTTTAGGGTTTAGGGTTTAGGGTTTAGGGTTTAGGGTTTAGGGTTTAGGGTTTAGGGTTTAGGGTTTAGGGTTTAGGGTTTAGGGTTTAGGGTTTAGGGTTTAGGGTTTAGGGTTTAGGGTTTAGGGTTTAGGGTTTAGGGTTTAGGGTTTAGGGTTTAGGGTTTAGGGTTTAGGGTTTAGGGTTTAGGGTTTAGGGTTTAGGGTTTAGGGTTTAGGGTTTAGGGTTTAGGGTTTAGGGTTTAGGGTTTAGGGTTTAGGGTTTAGGGTTTAGGGTTTAGGGTTTAGGGTTTAGGGTTTAGGGTTTAGGGTTTAGGGTTTAGGGTTTAGGGTTTAGGGTTTAGGGTTTAGGGTTTAGGGTTTAGGGTTTAGGGTTTAGGGTTTAGGGTTTAGGGTTTAGGGTTTAGGGTTTAGGGTTTAGGGTTTAGGGTTTAGGGTTTAGGGTTTAGGGTTTAGGGTTTAGGGTTTAGGGTTTAGGGTTTAGGGTTTAGGGTTTAGGGTTTAGGGTTTAGGGTTTAGGGTTTAGGGTTTAGGGTTTAGGGTTTAGGGTTTAGGGTTTAGGGTTTAGGGTTTAGGGTTTAGGGTTTAGGGTTTAGGGTTTAGGGTTTAGGGTTTAGGGTTTAGGGTTTAGGGTTTAGGGTTTAGGGTTTAGGGTTTAGGGTTTAGGGTTTAGGGTTTAGGGTTTAGGGTTTAGGGTTTAGGGTTTAGGGTTTAGGGTTTAGGGTTTAGGGTTTAGGGTTTAGGGTTTAGGGTTTAGGGTTTAGGGTTTAGGGTTTAGGGTTTAGGGTTTAGGGTTTAGGGTTTAGGGTTTAGGGTTTAGGGTTTAGGGTTTAGGGTTTAGGGTTTAGGGTTTAGGGTTTAGGGTTTAGGGTTTAGGGTTTAGGGTTTAGGGTTTAGGGTTTAGGGTTTAGGGTTTAGGGTTTAGGGTTTAGGGTTTAGGGTTTAGGGTTTAGGGTTTAGGGTTTAGGGTTTAGGGTTTAGGGTTTAGGGTTTAGGGTTTAGGGTTTAGGGTTTAGGGTTTAGGGTTTAGGGTTTAGGGTTTAGGGTTTAGGGTTTAGGGTTTAGGGTTTAGGGTTTAGGGTTTAGGGTTTAGGGTTTAGGGTTTAGGGTTTAGGGTTTAGGGTTTAGGGTTTAGGGTTTAGGGTTTAGGGTTTAGGGTTTAGGGTTTAGGGTTTAGGGTTTAGGGTTTAGGGTTTAGGGTTTAGGGTTTAGGGTTTAGGGTTTAGGGTTTAGGGTTTAGGGTTTAGGGTTTAGGGTTTAGGGTTTAGGGTTTAGGGTTTAGGGTTTAGGGTTTAGGGTTTAGGGTTTAGGGTTTAGGGTTTAGGGTTTAGGGTTTAGGGTTTAGGGTTTAGGGTTTAGGGTTTAGGGTTTAGGGTTTAGGGTTTAGGGTTTAGGGTTTAGGGTTTAGGGTTTAGGGTTTAGGGTTTAGGGTTTAGGGTTTAGGGTTTAGGGTTTAGGGTTTAGGGTTTAGGGTTTAGGGTTTAGGGTTTAGGGTTTAGGGTTTAGGGTTTAGGGTTTAGGGTTTAGGGTTTAGGGTTT